>JAKJMR010000104.1:2424285-2443079 GCA_024449315.1 Daboia siamensis
TCTTTCTTTCTTTCTTTCTTTCTTTCTTTCTTTCTTTCTTTCTTTCTTTCTTTCTTTCTTTCTTTCTTTCTTTCTTTCTTTCTTTCTTTCCTCTGCAGACTTATTGGATTTTATTATTGTATATCATTGGCATTATTTCATTATATTGTCTGAAGCCATTACTGGGTTCTGAAAATTGTTATTATTATATGCTACCATTTTTATATGTAACTCAAGGAGACAAATATGCATAATAGCCTGCTTCCTCTTTCCCCAAAATGCTCACCTAGTGGGGTGGGTTTTGCTGAGAGAGAGTGCATTTTCAGATATCACTACCATTATACATATTTATTTAAATATTATTTCATCCAGATATATAACAGTTTTTCTCTTCAAAAAATGTAAGGGAAAAACTAATTAAAATACAGTAATATGGACATCATTTTATCTTAGTTGGAATCATTCAATATCTTTCATAATTTCAATACTCCAATTCAGTTTGGGTTGCTCCCATTAGACCAGGCTACAAGTTGTTTGAAACAAAAACAATAGAGAAGCACTATTGTATTGTTGTGGCCAGTAGTTTTTAGCTAGAAAGTTTAGATTCAAATTGTCTGTGTGTGTGTGTGTGTGTGTGTGTGTGTATGTGTGTGTGTGTGTGTGTGTCTGTCTGTCTGTCTGTCTGTGACGATGGGGATTATGGTAAACACTTCACATGGAATTGAACAATCTATTGTCTCTTCTTCCAAAGCCAACATTCACTGTATCAGGCTAATACTAGCTTGCTTTATAGTATTTTAATAAGGGTTATGAGTGTAATGGTAATGCATATTAAGATGCTGCATAACTAAACAGCAAGCCTTGCTTTAGTTTATTTTGGTATTATATGAATGAATGCATTCTAGAAATATTCACTTGTATTTAGCTGTACAAAGTTCTTTTGTATTTGTTTCTTCAAGTGAGAATTGATTCCTGGCAACTACCTCAACTAGTCTCTGCAGTTTTCTTGGCAAGATCTTGGAAGTGGTTTATCCTTGCCTGCTTGCTACAGCTGAGAGAGAGTAAGTGTCCCAAGATCACACAGCTGGTTTTGTGCCTAAAGTAGGTCAGTCTCTCAGTTTCTAGCCTGGTGCCTTCAACAATACACCAAAGTGGCTCTAATTTCTATAAATAAATAAATAGCACAGGAACCTGTATTTCCCTGAAAATAGGACCAGGTCTTATATTATTTTTTGCTCCAAAACACACATTAGGTCTTATTTTGGGGAAAATACAATATTAAATGCATCCATCTGACAGATGATCTTCACTGGGGCTTATTCTTGGAGTGGTGCTTATATTACAAGCATCCTGAAAAATCATGCTATGTGTTGTGGCCTGTTGGCCACCGGAGGGCTCAGCAACCGATTCAGATGAGGACGCACAGGAATGGATGCCGGGCCCAGTGTCAGGGCCATCTGAAAGCTCAGACGAAGGAATGGAGCTGTCACAGCCAAGGACAGAGGTGGAGCCTGGGTCGTCTGCCAGCCCTCAAATGGAAAGGCTGAGACCTTCATGCCTTGAGGCAAGTGAGTCAGGAGAGGGGGATCACATGGGGCCAGTGATTGATGCATGGGAAGGGCAGAAGCTGAGAAGAGAACAGCAAGAGGCTGTGGGGTGGTAGAATCACCACTGCTAATGGAGCCCCACCCTCAATTGTGGATAAAAGGCAGGGGCGGAGATGAATAGGTGTGGCAGACAACTATTCGTCTTCCTGCTGGCCAGCCACTTGTATTTTGGAGCTCCTGCCACTTCTAACTGGAATTTTGCTGGAGTTTTCCACAGATCCTGTGGCACTGGGAGACTGAGTGCCTTCTGAGCATAGGCATATCTTCGGTTGAAAAATAGCCAGCTTGCTTGAAGGGTTTTTGGCTGCAAGCTTGATGAGACTGAAGTAACTCTGGGTATTGGGAGACCCCTACAGGGGAAAAGGGAGCAAACTCCATTTTTGGAGGCTTTGTGAAACTGCTGGTGTTTCTGAAATAAAAGAAATGTTAGAGACTATTTGACGCATCTGTTGTGTTTGGGGAGCTGGGTCAGAACACTATGGCTTATTTTCCAGTTGGGTCTTATTTTTGAGGAAACACAGTGCATGAAGATTAAATAGCACATGTGCATAAAATTTGTATTGAAATGACTGTTACACATTGGATAGATAATTATTTGTAGTTCTCATAATATTGCAGCATATGCATATTTCACATGTTCATTAGCACCTTGACTTGTGTTTTGCCCAGACTTGATTGACATTCAGCCATGCTAAATTACCTTAGTTTTTTTTAGAACATCTCAAACTGATTATAGCCTTGAAACAAAACCTGATAAATGGCTGTGCTCTAATTTTCAAGAGTAAACATTCAGATTATCAAAAGAACCTTCTGTTTATGCTGCCTAAGTTCAGTAGCATCACTAAACTGTTTTTAAATTAAACTGGGGAATTTAAAATATATAGACATATTATGGTTTCATGTTTGAAATTATATATAATGTTACATTCTATGTCACTTGTATTGTTTCATGTCAATTCCGATTTCTGTGTCTCTGATTCCCAAACAGTCCTGCCTGCAGAAAACCATGCTTTTTTTAAAAAAAAAAAAATTCTAGGCAGATTTAATTAAGACAGTAGGAAGCAAATAGAAACCCAGCCCAGCTGTCCTGATGAGAAAGCCAGCATGTAATCTCTCTTTCCAGTTTCAGATTGACACTGTGAGCAGAACTCCAATCTGTTATATTCACTATAAATCACCTTGCTCTAAAAGGTGACAAAGAGTCAGAATTAGCAACAGATTGATATGGTTTCCAGAACTTTAAAATGCTTTGATCTGTCTGAATCTGGAATGTGTTAAGACCATGTTGCTTAAACCTACTGTAGATTTTAAAAAGGAATAAATTTTTATAGTGACTATTAGATCAGTGGTTCCCCACCTTTGCTGCTTGGCCACCTGGCTGGGGAGGGGAACAGGGCAAGTGGCCCATGCATGGCTTGCACATACAGTTCAACTCATGTCAGAGGTGGTCTAGGAGCTGTGCATGCATGTGCATGTGTGCCAGCCTGCCACTCAGATAAGTTGAGCTGCACCCACATGCGAGATGAGCTGTTCATGTGCATGCACACTGGGCTCTGTCTTGCATGGCCTGGTTCTGAATAGGCCACTGCCTGATAGTGGGCCATGGCCTGGGAGTTGGGGACCCCTATATAAGATTACCTAGGGAAACATTTAGAATAGCAAGTTCTAACTAAATTATTCTACAATTTGTACTCTTCTAAGGCTCTTGTGCCCCAGGTTATTAGCTTTCTGGGTTTAGCCCACAGACTTGAGCTTTAATTCCTTAATATATCTTAATATATCTAGATTTAATGGATCATACTTGTCAAATCTCAAATGAACCTTGGCATGCGTATAACAATTTTGCACCATGCAACAGACCTCATTCTTTCAAGCCACGTGAATTTTTGCAAACTGCTCCTCTTCTTAAAAGGTGTTGCCATTGTCAGTGGAATCTAAGGAAACAAAAAGATGGATATATTTAGTGAAGCAACAGGAAAAAACACCAAGTTCACCTTGTCCTATTACTATCCACTACTTATGACAGGGGTCTTCAAACTTGGCTCTTTTATGACTTGTGGACTTCAACTCCCAGAAGTTGAAGTCCACAAGTCATAAAAGGGCCAAGTTTGAAGACCCGTGACTTATGGGAATGGTTAGGTTCTCAGGGAGTCCCTTTCCTGCAGCTCTGCAAAGCAAGGGCAGTAATTTGATTTCTTGGTTGCTTCCTAGCTTTGTCACTGCACGTTTTTTTCAGTTCATCCAGAAAGTTCATTTCTAATTGTACATCTCTTTCTGCTCTGCACCTGTGTTATCTTATCAGGTAACCATCCATTATCAAAACATAAGACAAGCAGTTAAACAGGGTTTTGAGACATTACAGTATGTGCCTACACGTGACCAAATTGCTGATATGTTGAACAAGCCACTTCCTACAGCCCAACATGAGTATCTGCGTGAGAAGATGTGCCTTACCTTTTTTTTTGCTGATGAAAGAAGGGGATGTCACTGCACATTTTTTTCAGTTCGTCCGGAAAGTTCATTTCTACTTGTACATCTCTTTCTGCTCTGCACCTTATCATGTAACCATAGTGAATCTCATATGTCCAGCTATGTTATGATTTTAGACTGTTTTGTGCGCATGCCTAGAAAAAGTTTCTCACAGTTACTTCTTACTTTTCTCTTCTGCCTGATGAGAGAATGCAGTCAGTTTAGGTCTTTTGTTTTCTCATTAAAAGTTTTACAATAGAATATGCCTCAGATTTTCTTTTTTTGATATTCACCATGCAAATGAACCACGGTCCATCCTCTTCTGGTCGGAATGTTAATTATTCCGCGGCAAGCTTAGTAATAAAATCCAGTAGCTAGGAGTTACCAGAGAAGATGGCTACAGAACTGAGCTTCAATGAGCCTCATTTTTCTTGCCACGGCTATCACCAATCTGATAGCATACTAGTCAACTCACTCTTGATCTTCCCAGTTGCTTTCTATTGAACTTCTTCTTAGTCAGTCCGCCTCCACCTTCCTCCAGCCTCCTAGAAATATCAACAAAATTTTATCCATAATTTGGGGGAATGTCAATTAGACTGGGAAACTTAAGATATAAAGGCATATGAAAACTGTTAATTGATATTGTCCATTATTTGGGAGAAGATATCCAAGTATTTTCCCATTTCATTGAAGTCCATTAAATTGTAGCCATCTACAGCTCAATTTAACTTGAGATTTTTGCTCTTCTGAAACCTCTAGGATAAACTTAAGTGGTAATGTCAGAATCGCCCTCGCTTGATCAGAACTGAGAAAATAAACTACAAATATTTCTTCTTTCCTAACTTCTCAGTGGTTACTAAAAACAACTGGTATTGCATCAGTCCATTAGCAGAACACAAGTAAGTTAGAATTACTACTTCTGCAAAAAAAAAAAAAAAAGTTGTGGCTTCTAGCCTGTTATATCACACGGGTGGGAGAAAGAGGGACAAGAGTTTAAAGTTTGATCTCACTATTTTTTACATTATCCTTTTTATTAGTTTATAATTTTAAATACAAAACTACAAAAGCAAATAATAGGAAAAATAGGGGAGGGAAAAGGGAAAAGAAAAGTGTAGAAAAGAAGGGAAAAAGAAAGAAAAGGCATTGACTTGTGACTCCCTTTGTTGTAGTAAAATAAGATAGTAACATCAAGCCTCAACTTTTTACTTTTATATAATAGTATAAAATAGCCATTTCTATAACAACAGATCTATCTAATCAGTAAAGCCCAAAATCAAAGTTTCATTTTTTACAACTTCAAGCACAAAGTCCAGAAGCAGTTTCCAAGCAGAAACAAAAACTATTGTTGTTGTTTTTTTTAATCAAAGCAATCAATTTAGCCATCTTTGCTAACTCCATCAGCTTTTGCAACCATTCATCCATTGTGGAGATTGAAGCATCCTTCAATTTTTGTGCATAAGGTAATGCTGCTGCCATCTACATATATAACATCAAAGTTTCAAAATTCATTTTTAACAAAGTCAAACCAAAGCTATTTTTGTCTAATTTAAATCTTTCTTTCAGTTGTAAATTGAGTTGTAAATATGTAAACCAGTGAAAGACATGTACTTTGGATTCTAGCTCCCCATTAGACTTGATGATCGGATCACCAAAATTAAAAGATATCATTTTACCATAACTCTACCAGTTTGGTTTCACCACCATTTCCTTTCTTAAAAAAAGCTTCCTGGGGGAAAAACCAAACAGGCATCTTTAGAAAACCTTGTCTTATATTTATTCCAAACTCTTAGAATGGCACGTCTAAAAAAGTGATTGTTGCAATCATCATTTACTCTAACCTTGTCATACCATAAATAACTGTGCCATCCAAATCTTAATTCATGGCCCTCTAAATCAAGTAGCTTCTTATTCTGGAGGTTCACCCATTCTTTTCGCCAGACCAGACAACAAGCATTGAAATATAGTTTCAAATCTGGCAAATTCTACCCTGCCCTTTCATTAACAGCTTGCAGTAGTTTATATCTAATTCTTGTTTTTTTTCCTTTGCCATATAAATGTTGAAATATCCATCTGCCATTGTTTATTTTTTAAAATATATTTTATGAACTTTTTACAATAACAAACTTTAGTGCTTAATGAACAATCTGTTGTCTGGGTTCATATATTTAAAAACAATCAATAATAATTCATTTCTATAATTGAAAAATATGTTAGTTGATAATATATTTCCTTGATCCTCTCTTCTTCCAGCAATGTTCTCCTTTTGTCTATATTAAAGAAATATAATTCTTTTTTTGGTATATATTTTATTGGTATTTTTTAACATAACATAAATCATTCAGTAATTTGTAAACAGTATGTTGTCTGGGTAACATTTATAAGACAATCTTTAACAACTGATTTCTATAATATATATTCCATATATTAATTTCAGTTGATTTCCCCTTTCTCCAAAATATCTTTCTTTGCAAAACATTAGATTAAAACAATTCTCATTATTTTGATAAACATCAATTAAGTATATAGTTTTTCCAATAATCCTATTTGTCATTTTAGTTGCCTTATCGTAAATCCTGTTACCGTGCTTATTTCAGCTTATTTCTCCCCCCAAATTCTGAATATTCTTACTAGTGACAATTAACTACATTTACATTGGTGGATTTAATTCTATTTTTTCCACATAAGCCCTCTCATACTTTTATATTTTTTAATCAATAAGTAAAAAAGTAGAAAGAGAAAAGAAAAGAGGAGAGAGACAAAAAAGAGGAAAGAAAGAAAAAAGAAAAAAAAGAAAAAAGCACTGTGATACAAAAAATAACATACGACTGAAGATATGTATCCCTCCTAATTTGATATATATTTATTCCATCAATTTCTTATTCTTTTTGACCATAACTGAGAATGTATTTAATCTATTTAAACTTTAAGCATTCCATCCAGTAAATCTAATCATCTAATCCTTTAACTCTCATTCAAAACACATTTTTATGCTTTTCTTATCGTCACATTTAAATAACTAAAACGTTTGCTTTGTTTAAATCATTTCAACTTTTTTTTACAGAAAGGAAAAAGAAAAAAAAAACATATTGTATTAATTATTTAAAAAAAATCATCCCTCTAAGAGTAATATATTCCAAATTTTTTCCATTTCTTTAGCCATATTCAAACAAATGTTTTTTATTGTCTTAGTTAACAAAAAAAAATCAACTCTCTAAGAGTAATATATTCCAAAGTTTTTCCATTTTTAGCCATATTCAAACAAATGTTTCTTTTTAAGTATTCTCTCTGATAAGTCCCATCATCTATTTTCTTGATTTCATTGTCCTTTGAAATTGTTGACGCTTATCATGTTTCCTTTTGTAAAGTATTCATTGCTTCAGATTTGTTACTCTCACTTTGTTTACACAGCTGCATTTTTTAAAAACTTTGAGGGTCAGGGAAAAAAAATCCTCACCCACCAGTAGGTGTCAGTGTTTGATCATTTTTCAGGTCTTTCTAGTCTTTTTTTCTCTCTCTAAAGGGTAAGTTTCGCTGCTTCCGGTAACCAAAAGGAGGAAGTAGAATCCCCCTCCTTTTATTTTTTTTGGAGATTTCTTATTTTTGGGACTTTCTTCTTCAGGAAAATAGGTAGGATAGAGAAAATCAATATTCTTACCCAGATTCAAGCATGCTGTTTAAAATCCACTTAGTTTAAAAGCTTATGACTTCCATTGTTTTCAGCTGTGACTGGACATGGAGTTAGCCAGCCTTTTCTTCTGTTGCTTTCTGGGAGGCTTCTCCTGGACTGTTTGGGGAGACCGCCATCTCTCCTAAGTCCCTGGGATTTTGTTCCTTCATTCCACCCCTTCAGGGTGGATTCTGGCCTCTTAGGCTCCCCAACAAAAAGAAATTTCAGCCGAATGGTTCGGCATTTTGAATCTTCCGACTGCTCTGCTGGAAAACAGGAACCAGAAGTTCTAATTCTTAATACTTTCAATACTTACAGAGTTGGGTATAAACATTTTTCAATTATTTATACATATAACAATAACATCAACATATAACATATTTTCTAATCAGCTTATGTTTCAATTGTATTTATAGAAGTCATCTTATTAAGTCATTATATGTCCTATTTTCAAGATTTTAATTTAAGCTTAATTTCACCTGGGTATTAAAACCACTCTTATCAGTCATAATTCTTTCAGAATTTATTATCTTTGAATATCCAAACTTTTCATTCAAATACACCATCTCAATATTTTTACACTGTTACCTTTCCACCATAGTGGTCCCTATTTTTCTACTTGCATTTTTTTAATGTGTTTTTTTTATGTGCTTTTGAACAGCTAGGTTGGCAGAAGCTGGGACGAGTAACAGGCACTCACTCTGTTACACAGCCCTTGGGATTCAACCCACCAAAATGCCGACCTTCTGATTGACAGGCTCAGTGTCCTAACCCACTGAGCCACAGCATTCCATGCACCTTTGGCATCTAGTCATGCCGGCCACATGACCACAGAGACGTCCTCGGACAAGCGCTGTCTCTTCGACTTTGAAACAGAGATGAGCACCGGCACCTAGAGTCAGAAACGACTAGCACGCATGTGCGGGGGAACCTTTACCTTTTTAAATATTTTTACATTTCATATATTATAGAAATATACTGCTCAAAAAAATAAAGGGAACACAAGATAAGACATGGTTGTCCTATAGGCTTAGGAAGCGAGCAATTGTGAGAAAAATAGAATGGTTACAGGATGGGATGGGAAATATGGTGGGATCAAACGAACAAAAGAAAAAGGTGATTCAGGAATTCTTTACTGCATTGTATGAGAAAGACCCAATTTTAGAAGAAAGGATTGGAAGTTACTTAGATAGGGTGGACTTACAGGAGGTTCCTGAGAATGCAAAACAAATTTTGAATTCAGAGATATCAGAAGGGGGAAATAAAGGAGGTAATTAAGAAACAATCGAATAGGAAAACCCTGGGAACGGATGGACTCCCAGCGGAATTATATAAAGAGATGTTGGGAATGTTTAGTGGTCATTTAAAAGATTTATTTAATAAGGTTTTGAGTGAAGGGAAAATACCCCAGTCATGGACAGAGGCTTATATATCTTTGATCCCAAAGGAAGATTCAGATCGTACCTTGGTTAAAAATTATAGACCCATTTCGCTATTGAAAGCAGATTATAGAATTTTTTCCTCAATTCTGGCAGGCACGCTTAAAGTATTCTTAAGAGAATTTATACATTCAGATCAGAATGGGTTTCTTCCAAATCGGCAAATAAAAGATAATTTGAGAATAGTGATGAATACGTTGGAATACTATGAGATGCACCCTAGTAAACAGTTGGCAATGATGTTTCTCGACACTCAGAAAGCATTTGACATGGTTAGTTGGGAATTTTTAATATGTCAGTGTCAAAAACCCGTCCACGTCCCCAGCAACAAAGATCAAACGACAACAACGTGGAACGGTTGACGGCAGGAGTTTTCTTTACTTCAGAAAGTCCATGCGAAACAAAGTCAGCGTTGGGAGTTGCCCACCCCCAACGCACTCTTCAATCCTTAGGCAATCAGCTCCGCCCTTCCCCGAGCAGACCAGCATCCGCCCAAGCCTGCATAAAACCCCACCCCTTTTCCCAATCCCCCACACCGTGGTTTTCCCCCTGGCCCTACGGACCAAACAGCACACAGGTAGGCGCAACTCAAAATCCCCCCTACCCCCTGACCTGGAGCCTCGGAACCGTCCCCTCCCACCAGCCTGTCGCCCCGCGCCGTGACCCCCCCCAGCCCCCGTCACCCAGGTGTGGCTGCAGGCTGCCCAACGCCGCCGCCGCGGAGCAGGCAGCTGAGAAGTCTTGGGGGAGGAGGCGGCTGCCCGCCCGCATGCCCGCAGGCCGACCCGATGGCTCCGCGGGAATAGCTGCAGAAAGAGGAGAGGCTTCCAGCTGACTCACGCGGCCGCCCTGCTGTTGCCAGGGGAGCCGCGGGTGTGGAGAGGCTCCCAGCTGACTCGCGCGGCCGTTCTGCTGCTGGTGCCGTAGCCGCGGGCGTGGACAGGACCCCTGCGTGAATTGTCGAGCCCGAAGGGCTTGACAGTCGGCCCCTCCTACCAAGGCTCCTCCTGGAAGGCAAGACAAAGGTGTTAGACGGGCACTAAGAAGAGCGGCAGGCTCCATTTGATCCCCTCCTCTGGGCTTGTTCGGGTGCCTACGGTGGAACGATCTAACCAATCGTGGCGCTTTCACGTCCGGCTCCCCCACCCATGATGCCTCCGTGGCTGGGTACCCCTTCCACAACACCAAGTACTGCAGCCTCCCCCTGCGCACCCTGGAGTCCAGAATGTCCTGTACTTCGTATTGCCCGTTACACACAGGGCCCGGGGCCGCCGCCACCCCCCCGATGGGAACGGGTGCAGGTTTCAGAAGGCTCTCGTGGAAAACGGGGTGTACCCTGCCAAGGAATTTGGGCAACCTGAGTCGCACCGTCACCGGATTGATGACGTGGGTAACCTGGAAAGGCCCTATGAACTTAGGGCCCAGCTTCTTGCTTGGCAGGTGCAGGCGTAGATATTTAGTGGATAAATACACCCAGTCCCCAACCCCTGGGGTGCTGAACGGCTGGCGCTTTTTGTCCGCCTGAGTCTTCGAAGTGCTAGCACTCTTTTCCAGTGCCTCCTTGGTTGCCGCCCACGCCTTCCTGATTTGCGACATCCATTCCCTGGGCTGGCAGGGGCCCGACATGTCCTGGTCGCATTCTGGGATAGGGGTAAAATCATAACCCGATACCACCGTGTATGGCGGGAAGCCGGTGCTGCTGTGCACGGCATTGTTATGCGCGACCTCCGCAAATGCCAGCAGGTCCGCCCAGTCCGTGTGCTGGAAGGAAACGTAGCTGCGCAAGTACTGCTCCACTGCAGCATTTGCACGTTCAGCAGCACCGTTGGTGCAGGGATGATACCCAGAACTTAAACCCTGGGATGACCCAACAAAGCGAAGGAACTCCCGCCAGAACCTGGCAGTGAATTGCACCCCCCGGTCCGAGATGATGCGCCTAGGTGCTCCGTGCAGGCGGTAAACATGGGTTATGAACAACCACGCCAACTGCCGAGCCGACGGCAGTCCTTTGCACGGGACAAAGTGGGCTTGTTTGGAGAAGAGGTCGATCACAGTCCATATCACGGTGTACCCTCGACTCTCCGGCAGATCCACAACGAAGTCCATGCCTATGTCCTGCCATGGCCGGCAGGGGTCTGTCACCGCTTGTAAAAGCCCCGCAGGCTTACCGGGCCGGGGTTTGGCTACGGCACATGTATGGCACTGCTGTACATACTCCTCGATCTGTCGTTTCATACCGGGCCACCAGAATTGGCGCCTGGCAAGGTGCAAGGTTTTCACAAACCCAAGGTGGCCGGCCTGCTTGGCGTCATGACACCTGTAAAGGACATCCGCACGAAGGCCTTGTGGTACATACATCCTGTTCCCGTGCCAGGCCAGGCCGTCCAGGCGGGTCAGGAGTCGCGGATGCTGTTGCAGCCAGGCATCCCCCTCAAGGGCAGCCTTCAGACGCTGCACGAACCCCTCAACGGCCGTAGGCTGCACGGCGTGAACCACATCTGGACACTGTGGAGGGATGATGGCCTGTACCACCTCCTCTCGTTGGCTGTTATATTGCGGAAGGCGTGAGAGGGCGTCTGCGAGAAAGTTCTTCCCCCCCGGGACGTACTTCAGAGTAAACCTGAATCGTTTGAAGTACAGAGCCCACCTGACATGTTTTGGGGCCAGTTTTCGGGGTGACTGAAGGGTCTCCAAGTTCTTGTGGTCCGTCCATACCTCGAAGGGCTTCTCCGCCCCCTCCAGGTGATGGCGCCACGTCTCCAATGCCCACCGAACGGCGTAGGCCTCCTTCTCCCAGATAGCCCAGGCCCGTTCTGTGGTGGACAATTTCTTCGAGGCATAGGCGCACGGTTGCAACGCTCCCTTGATGTTTCTCTGCAGGAGAACAGCCCCGACCGCCACGTCGCTGGCGTCCGCCTGAACGACAAACGGCGCCGAAGGGTCAGGATGTAGCAGCACGGGTTCCCTGGTGAACAAGTCCTTCAGTGTTTCAAATGCCCGCTGGCATTCAATGGACCACGCCACCCGTAGCCCCGGACGCGGTTTCGCCGCCAGTCGTTTGGTTCGTAATAGATCCGTCAACGGCAGTGCTACTGCAGCGAATGACGGTACAAACTGCCGATAGAAGTTGGCAAACCCCAAGAAGCCCTGCAACTGCCGTCGGGTTCTTGGGGCCTGCCATTGTTGTATCGCTTCCACTTTTTTCAGGTCCATCGCAATCCCGGCCGCTGAGATCCGGTAGCCCAGGTAGTCCAAATGGGGGGTATGGAACTCGCATTTCGTCAGCTTTACGTAAAGCCGCGCCTCGAGGAGCTTGTGCAACACTTGACGCACGAGAGAGACGTGTTGGTCCATTGTTTCAGTGTAGATTAAAATGTCGTCGAGGTACACAAGGACCCCCCTGTACAGGTGCTCATGCAGGACCTGGTTTATCAACTGCATGAACACGGCAGGAGCCCCCTGGAGCCCAAAGGGCATTACCCGGAACTGGTAGCTGCCGAGGGGGCAATTGAACGCTGTTTTCCATTCATCTCCCCTCTTTATGCGCACCCGATAGTATGCCTCACGTAGGTCCAACCGGGTGAACACCTGTCCCTTGGCCAGGTGGGCCAACAGGTCCTTCATCAGGGGCAGCAGGTACAAGTGCTCAATGCACACCGCGTTGACCCCCCGGTAGTCTACACAAAGGCGCAGCCCGCCGTCCTTCTTCTCCCGAAAGAGAACAGGTGCTGCCATCCGCGACCGGGCAGGCTGGATGAAGCCGCATGCGAGGTTCTTATCGATATAGCGCCGGAGCTCCTGCATCTCCCTTGGTGCCATGGCATACATTCGGGGCTTTGGTAGCTTGACCCCTGGCTCCAGTTCTATCGCACAGTCCGTGGCTCGGTGGGGAGGCAGCAGGTCACACTCCTGCTCGCTGAAGACCTCCAGGAGGTCGGTGTATTCCGGTGGAACCCGTACGGCCGACTCGGCCTTGCAACTCTCACCTGCCCCCCCAGGGGGTGCACCCGCCCCCGAGTGCTCAGGATCAGGAGGATGGGGCCCGATCCCGAGGCGTAGATGCCAGGCAAGGCCTAGGATCACCTCCTCCGTCATGGAGGGCACCACGATGAACCTCAACCGTTCCCAGTGCCCCCCCATATCAAGCCGTGTGAGCCTGGTAACATGCGTGATGGGCGCTCCCCCCAGAAGAGACCCGTCCACCTGCTGAAAGCGTATCGGTCGCTCCAGCCGCACCACCCCAACACCCAGTTTAACCACCACCTTCCAGCTAATGAGGCACCGCGTGCTGCCGGAGTCGATCAACGCCTTGACCTCTAGTGTCTCACCCATGTCGGGGTTCGTCAAAGTGACCGGAACCATGAACGGGCTGATCGGAGCACTTACCATCGGGTCTTCCTCCGGCCTGACGCTGTGTCCATACACCTCCATGTCTTTGTCTACCACGCTATCGGCTTCCGTCTGGGCGCTCCCCCTCGGTGTTGCATCCACAGCCTGATGAGAGGCCCGGGATCGCTCTGCGAAGCGCCTGGGGGCTGCTCCCCGTGTTGGGGTCGCTGCCGCCACCACTCGGGATGCAGGTATGGGGCAGGTGGCCACGCGGTGCCCCGGTTGGTCACACCGGAAGCAGCGAAGAGCAGGCCGGGGTGGTGGCCCCGCGGGCCCCGGCATTGGTGGCGTTGGCTTCTGGACCTGGCCTTGTGGCCTCTGCTGGGCCTGTCGGGGGTCCGCCACAGCCCTCATGCGGCGCTGGCAGGCCTGCAGGCTGACGTCCAGTTTGACTGCAACTCGCAGCCACTCCTGGAGCCTGGGAGGGATCCCACGGACGACACAGGCCCTCAGGAGCTGCTCGTCCATTCCAGCCCAGAAGTGATGAATTAACATCTTCTCCGGCCACGAGCTGAGCCTCCCCGCCACCTCTCTGAAGTCTTTCACATAAGCCGTGGCCGGCCAGCCATTTTGTCGCAACCCCGCAATCTCGGCTTCGGCACGTTGTACGCGGGTCACATCCTCAAAGCGAACACGCAAAGCCTCGAGAAGAAGGCCGACGTCGCCCAGCTCTCTGGCACGGTCGCTGTACAAGTTCGCGACCCAAGCCGCGGCCTCTCCTTGCAACGCCGTGGTAACTGCCATCACCATTGCCCACTGCGATGCATACAGAGGCCCGTACCTGTCCAGGTGGTAGATCACGTGGCTAGCCGGTCAGGGTGGCCGTCAAAAGTCATAGGCAGTGGCGGTGGCCCCCATGCCACGGGCACCCCCCAGGGCCCCGCCGGAGCGGCCGGCCCTTGCGCCGCTGCAAACCCCGGCTGCTGCCACCCGGGTACCCCTGCCGGCGGTCCCGGTCATAGCACAGTGCCCCCCGGCACTGCACTGCCTGGCCCCGGGGGCCCCCGCCCAGGGACAGCCACTGGGCCTGGGGAGGGAGGCCAGGCCTTTGCGGGGTACCAGGACCCCTAGGGACTTGGAGACGGGGGCTGGCTAGACGGAACCGGGCCTGGCTTCGTCGCTCCGGGTCAGGCCTGGTCTGGCTCCAACGGCCCGGCTCCGACGTGGGGTCAGAGGGGGACCACGGCCGTGGCTCTCCAAACTGGTCCTTCAGAACGTCCAGGGTGTAACTGCCAGGAGCCGTGGAGTAGCTCCATTCCTCCCCTTCTTCATCGGTAACCCGACGCTCCCTCCACTCCCACAACGACCCCTTCTGCCGAGGCAGCTGTTCCTGACTAGCCGCTGGCTGGGTTAACACCGGGCTGAGCCACCACTCTCTGGGTTTTTCCTGGGAGGCTGTCCCCTGAGCCTCGCCACCCTGCGCAGCCGGTCCCGGGTCCCGAACCTTGGGTTGAACCACCGGTGGCGCCTCTTCCAATTCTCCCACGTCAAGAGGCACCGTAACTCCAGCTGGCTCTTCTCCTGCCACTGCAGGCACAACCGCTTGGGTTCCTTCGGCCATGTCAGTCACGTCGGGGTCTAAAGCACAGCCTGCAGGAAGACGCCTCGACGTGTGATGCAACGCTGACTTACTGTCAAAAACCCGTCCACGTCCCCAGCAACAAAGATCAAATGACAACAACGTGGAACGGTTGACGGCAGGAGTTTTCTTTACTTCAGAAAGTCCATGCGAAACAAAGTCAGCGTTGGGAGTTGCCCACCCCCAATGCACTCTTCAATCCTTGGGCAATCAGCTCCGCCCTACCCCGAGCAGACCAGCATCCGCCCAAGCCTGCATAAAACCCCACCCCTTTTCCCCATCCCCCACACCGTGGTTTTCCCCCTGGCCCTACGGACCAAACAGCACACAGGTAGGCGCAACTCAAAATCCCCCCTACCCCCTGACCTGGAGCCTCGGAACCGTCCCCTCCCATCAGCCTGTTGCCCCGCGCCGCGACCCCCCCCAGCCCCCGTCACCCAGGTGTGGCTGCAGGCTGCCCAACACCGCCACCGCGGAGCAGGCAGCTGAGAAGTCTTGGGGGAGGAGGCGGCTGCCCGCCCGCACGCCCGCGGGCCGACCCGATGGCTCCGCGGGAATAGCTGCAGAAAGAGGAGAGGCTTCCAGCTGACTCGCGCGGCCGCCCTGCTGTTGCCAGGGGAGCCGTGGGCGTGGAGAGGCTCCCAGCTGACTCGCGCGGCCGTTCTGCTGCTGGTGCCGTAGCCGTGGGCGTGGACAGGACCCCTGCGTGAATTGTCGAGCCCGAAGGGCTTGACAGTCAGATGATTAAAATGGGATTTGGACCAAATTTTGTAAGATCTATACCAGGGATCTTCAAACTTGGCCCTTTTATGACTTGTGGACTTCAACTCCCAGAATTCCTCAGCCAGCATGCCTGGCTAAGGAATTTTGGGAGTTGAAGTCCACAAGTTATAAAAGGGCCAAGTTTGAAGATCTCTGAGCTACACAAACAATTTACACTACGCAATCTGCCTGAGTGTTATTCAATGGTGAAATGACTGGGAAAATTGATATACAAAAAGGTACGAGACAGGGATGCCCCCTTTTACCTCTATTGTTTATTCTGACTTTAGAACCACTATTGATTATAATTAGGCAAAATAATAATATTAAAGGATTAAAAATAAATGATCAGCAATATAAGCTTCAAGCTTTCGCTGATGACTTAGTTTTTATTTTGGAAGACCCATTGGAATCAGACCCTAAATTAGTGGAGGAAATTAGTGCCTTTGGAGAAGTAGCAGGTTTAAAGATTAATCGAGATAAAACTAAATTTTTGGTAAAGAATATCGGAACTGAATCCAAGGTACAATTACAAGAGGTGATGGGGCTCCAAATAGTTAAAAAAGTTAAATATTTAGGTATTTGGTTATCTTCAAGGTGTCCATCTATAAAGGAGTTAAATTATCAAAAATTGATGTCCGAGATGGAGAAGAAATTAGACAGCTGGAAAAACATTCAACTCTCAATCCTAGGATGAATCGCAGTGATTAAGACTCATATTTTGCCAAAGTGGTTATACCTATTCCAAACTGCTCCTGCAAAACTAGGTAAGAAATTTTTTAAAAAACTAGAACAGGTAGTTG
The DNA here is from genome assembly GCA_024449315.1 of Daboia siamensis. Classification (NCBI taxonomy): domain Eukaryota; kingdom Metazoa; phylum Chordata; class Lepidosauria; order Squamata; family Viperidae; genus Daboia; species Daboia siamensis. The sequence continues at coordinate 2,440,980 of JAKJMR010000104.1, forward strand.
GTAAATTCATATGGAATAATCAAAAGCCGCGTATTAAAAGGAGAATGCTGCAGGAGCACAAAACAAGGGGAGGTCTGGGGCTCCCACACTGGGAGCTGTATTACCATGCCTCTGCCTTGGCTTGGATTAGGGACTGGGTTGTGTTATCTAGAAGGAGGGTGTTAACTATTGAAGTATATAATTTAACTCAGGGATGGCATGCCTATCTCTAGCCAAGAAAGGATAGTCAATATAAAGTTTTCTCTAATCATTATATTAGCGATGTATGGATAAACTCTTGGCATATGGTGAGAGGGTGGATCTATACAAAGATACTTAGCTGGTTTACTCCTTTGGAAGCTGTAACTTATTCAACGTTACACAATCCAGACATAAATTATAGGTATAAAGATCTCATAGATCTGAGAGGCAATCTTAAATCCAGGGAGGAGCTACATTCTGGGGGCATAGAGTTGGATTGGTGGTCCTATTCTCAAATGAGCTCAAGGTTTAATAGGGATAAGCAGGAATTTGGAATCAATATAATCCCACAAGAATTAGACAAGATTTTATGGGGAAGTGATGCTAAATTTTTATCTAAGACCTATAATCTCCTTTTGTTTCATGGGATGGAAGGGGGAACAATAAATGATGTAATGATTGCCTGGGGGAGAAATATTGGTTGCATTATAGAATTAGAGGAGTGGGAACAAATTTGGAAGAAAAATATAAAATTAACGTTAGCAACAACATTTAAAGAAAATACGTACAAAATGTTGTATAGATGGTACTTGGCTCCCGCACGAATTTCAAAAATGTTTCCCAATGCAAATAACAAATGTTGGAAATGTGATTCTGCCAGGGGCACTTTCTACCATCAATGGTGGACTTGTCCAAAGGTTAGGCATTATTGGACCAATATAAAAAATTGGTTATTTCAAATAACAGGATATGATTTTCAATTGGACCCAGCTATTTTCCTCTTGGGGATGAAGCCACAAGAAGTACCAAAAAATGTTTGGTATCTATATTACAACAGCGGCACGTATGACTTATGCACAATATTGGAAGACGAAGGAAATCCCAACGGACTATCAAGTAATAGAGAAAGTATTACTATGTGCAGAGTCAGATCGAATGTCATATATTCTCAAAGGGAAAAGTGAATCACTTTTTAATAAAAGTTGGGACTCCTGGTACTCATGGTTACAAAATAGAATATTTAACTTCAATGGGGAAAGTACTAGATGACTGTGTATTATTATTTGAAGTATAGAATCTGTAGATATATATAATTATAGATTTCTAATATTTGGTAATTAAAGGTTACTTAGCCTGGGATGTACGAGAAAAAGAAAATTAGGGGTAGTATTACACTCCCCAGTCTTGTTTGATGTTGTTGTTTTTGTTTTTTGGTGTATAGGGTGTTTTGGTGTTTTTCTATTCGACACACTTTTCAGTACTTTGTAATAATGTTTTTGTTGTTTTTATTTAAAACTTGTTTAATAAAGTATTTTTTTTATAAAAAAAATGTGTTTATACTCTGTGTATCTTTGCAGATGTACAAATACACACATTTGTATATATTGTTAGGATTGATTTCAGCTGAAAATAGCAACTCTGTGTGGACAAGACTAACAAACCTGGGCATAGGATTTTTGTCTGTATTTATAATTTTGAAGTGGATCATCCTAAATTCAGGGTCATTTTCCTTTCAATACAGTAGTCAGTTTAGAACTGAAAAATATGAAATCAAAAATTGATATTTAAATAGATTGTAGGGCATTTCAAATTCCAGGCTAGAAATTGGTACTGATTAGGCTAAGAAAATGAATAATTCAACAGAGGAAATTTATTTGCTTATTTGTTTGGTTTTTATACCTGACCATCTCAACATATGACTCTGGGCAGCTAATACCAATATGAACACCAATATCAATACCTACAAGAACATTAAATAAAATAACCACAAGAACCATTAACCCAATCCAAAGAAATCCAAACACAGAAATCCAAGATCAAAGTTTGAAGACAGTCAGATTTTTAAAACTCTACAGAAAGTCAACTAGATCAGGACTCTCTCTCTCTCTCTCTCTCTCTCTCTCTCTCTCTCTCTCTCTC
>JAKJMR010000104.1:2476621-2490152 GCA_024449315.1 Daboia siamensis
CAATATCTCAGGGGCTGCCACAAAGAAGAGGAAGTCAAGCTATTCTCTAAAGCACCTGAAAGCAGGACAAGAAGCAATGGATGGAAACTAGTCAAGGAGAAAAGCAACCTAGAACTAAGGAGAAACTTCCTGACAGTTAGAACAATTAACTAGTGGAACAACCTGCCTCCAGAGGTGGTGAATGCTCCAACACTGGAAGCTTTTAAGAAGAGACTGGACAGCCATTTTTCTGAAATGGTGTAAGGTTTCCTGCCTGAGCAGAGGGTTGGACTAGATGACCTCCAAGGTCCCTTCCAACTTTATTATTATTATTATTATTATTATTATTATTATTATTATTATTATTATTATTATTTTGGCAACCAAATATTGAAATCATTGGATATCACGATTTTTTCCCCCATGGGAAAATGTTTGCCGCATCTGGCAGAAGAAAAATAATTCATCAGCTCCTTAAGTAACTGTGCATTAATCTGAATTTGGTATAGTAAGTAATGAGGAAAGCAACTGAGGAATGGTATTTCACAGTTAATCTTTGATAGATGTTAACATCAAGAATGGGTATTGAAAGTAACCGTACCGCTGATGCTTATACAGTGTGCAAAAATGTCTAGGCTGAAGTACAACTGATTAGATTGATTGCTCCAGTCCCACATAGTTATTTATTTATGATTTATGTACTTATGATTATATAATTATTCTTTATATAATTATGATTAACTCATGCATATTCAAATCATAAGTTTGCTGAAGGGGAAATGAGGATTTGGGGAAAGAGGAGGTAAACAGGATTAATTACTATCAAGTCACTGACTCAAGCCTTTGTGCAAATAAATGAAACCAGCAGATTCTTCCTCTAAAATGTTTTGAGAGTGAGCCTAGGATGGCTAAATTCTACCCTAGCCAAGCACTCAGATGGATTGTACATTTGGATGTGTCCTGTTATGTCACTCAGGAAGTTTCTGAAGACCTGATTGTTCTTTCAGGCTTTCAAAAAAAGGTGATTGTAGAACACCCACTCCCCAGAATTTATTTGTTTGTCTGTTTGCTTGCTTGTTTGTTCTATGTTTTTGGCCTTAAAAACGGTTGATTTGTTTTGATTTTGGTTTGTTTGTTTGTTTTTGTAATTTGCTCTTCCAGTCTATTATCTTTTAAAAATAGATTTTCAGTTGTAAGCTTCTCAAAATAATTTGGGAATTAGACAGGCTATAGGTAAAATAACATAAACAAAAAATGTTTGTTGTATTTAGGCTCATTAGGGTAAATATGAATGAGGCTTTTGGTAGGCGGATTATCATCCTATTATTAGTACAGATCCTGAATAGTTTGGACCCTATTTTTATCTTTATCATATAAATGAGATTAGTGTGGATTTGTTTGGTGTACTGTGTGCTTTATTATGCACAGTTTTTCAAATTTATATATGTTGGTAAGCAAGGTTTTAATGTTTTTTAAAGAGGCATAACTGCATATGCAGACATGCATATTAAGCACTATGAGTGTTCTGTACCAGCCTGCTACCGGCCCTGCAGAAAGGGCAGGGACAACCCCTTTTACAAGAAGGCAAGAGGCTGGAACTAACTAACCTGCCAAATTTATTAACATAAAAACATAAACAGAGCAAACAGAGCAAAGAGAGCACATGAACCATGAAACAGGAGCTATTCAAACGGTTGCCTTCAGCAAACCAGCCCTCCCACACATTCCCCTTTTAAACAGTTCAGGGCATGGCTTCTCTCTGCCTCCTTCCAAAGTGCCCATTGCCTTCCTCTGTTTACTCCTGATTGACTGCCTCCTGCATCAGGCGTCCTTGAACAGGGCCAGCTGTGGGTCATCTTCATCCACGCTGTCAGGCTCACACAGCTGGGTCTGCATCGTGACCAGGTGGGAGGGGCCTGGCTGAGGGCTCTGTGGAGCCTCAATATTATTCTCCGCAAGCTCTCCAACACCCCCCTCCTCCTCCTCTGAATCATCCGACCCAATTGCCGAACCCACAGGCTGACCCTGAATCACAACAATGAGCCCCAAGTGTCAAGGTTAGAACAAATATTGTGGACTAATGCATTGTAGCTGCAATTATTATAGGAATGAATAAATTATATTCTTCAGACCAAGCTTGTTTCAAGCAAAATAATTTCTGTTGGACGACACTATGGTTAAATAACTCTTATGCTTGTTCTTTGACTCCAGTGCTTTTGCTACTCATCTATGAGATGAATTCTAAGAAAATTGACATAAAAGGAGTTTTGTTCTTCGTACATTCAACTGACCTTGCAAGTAAAGGTGAATTTAAAATTACTTGAAAGTTTCTTATGATAGGACTATGGACTTATAGGGCCAGTCTCTGTTGGTTAATCATGTATTATTATACAGAAGAAATAATATCACTGAAAGTAAAACTTTCAACAGTTCTCAAAGAGGCAAAAATGTATTAGTATGTATCATTGTGTTGTTTCTAATAGATTTTATGTTACAACCTAAGCTTGCTTTGCTGCACTGATAAAATGAAGCAATAAATAAAAGTATAAACTGCACTTCATTTCTTCTTGCTATGTCAATTGAAAGAAGTGAATGTGCAATATCAGTCAATATATTAATAACTTTTAATATACTTTTAATATTTGCAACACCATGGGGCAGTGAAATATGAATTCAGTTTCTATTACTGTACAGTTTGATGATTTGTGCAGCAGTTTGCATTGACTATATATTTATGATTCAGAGGTATTGTTAAATAATAATAATAGTTACCAGTCAGGAAAAACACAACAGTCATAGTTTATATGCACATTAAATACAGTATCTCTGCAGATGGAGAGAAGCCATCCAGAGATCTTTCATTTCATCAAGCTTCCTTCCCAATAAAGAGAAGACAATACAAAAAAAGAAAAGTTATAATCTATTTCTCACCATAAGAATGTAAAAAAAAAATGAGTCAGACTTTATTTCTTTTACACAGGAGAAAATGATTAGCAAAAACTAATTTGCTAACTTTCTTTCCTCCAAACGCTGAAGATTAATTTATGGATTTGGACTTTCCTGATCTTATGGAGGAAATCAATAGTAACATAATTTACCACTGTCGCTCAAATATGAGTATCACATTGGCGTGTCTATTTATTTAGTTTTCTCAAATTTAGTTTCATGTCTAGTATTCTATGTCTGCTTTGTGGACTGAAACTGCATGAAAACAAAATAAAGAGTATTTGTTGAAATTTGGGTTGGACTTTGTATACACGACTCCTCTAATAAGTAGTTTCGTCACATAAAATTTCATGCATCATTGATGTTATAATGCAATATTTCTCAAAGTGTAATTTAAGGATCCTTGGGGTTCCCCAAGATCCTCTCAGGAATTCACAAAATCACAATTATTTGCCCAAAATTGAAAACATTTACAAAAAATTAAAATATTATTCTCATTAATTCTTCTTTACTAAAAAGGGGAGACTTTCATGAAAAAATGTTTTATGTATGTTAGTCTAAAGAGTTTAGCCCTGTAGTTCGATGAATTCATCAATTTTAATTTTTATATGGTAAATATTTATAATTCATACAGACAAAGGAAGCCTACATGTATTAATATCTGCAGTTGATAATAGGGGAATATTTTTCCTAACTTTGCATAAGAGCTAGAAAACATGAATAGCTATTAATGTGTAACTAAATATTTGTATTTTTTTTTTCTCCCTGCATCTTTTGGCAGGATCTGCTCATTTCAACTTCAAACTTTCTTTTTTCTGGCCTCAGTTTTTAGAAAGTTATTTTGATGGTGGGCAAAAGTTCCCAAATCCTTTCCATGATTTTATTTCAACTTTTTGTTGGATGATAGAAAATTAAAAAAAATCATCATGAGAACAACAATTTTCTCCGTGCTTTGATTCAGTCAAATTTGTCGACATTTCCTTTTTATTAATAGACTGTGACAACTTTGGTTTAATGATAACCAAATCCTTTAACAACTCATTTATGGATTTTGATGGTTTCATAGTATGCTTTCTTTTATATAACATTATAAATAAATCTGGATAAACAGTGGCCCAGTATTTCTAAAAACTAGGCTAATATTCCAAAAATTAACATTCTATCCTCATTTTAAGGAGTTTTTATGCAAACTGGAAATATCTTTGTATCCAGGAAACCCTAATAATGGAATGTAACATCTGAGGGATTGAGGAAAGAGAAGCTGCAATCTCAAATTAACTGTTTTAGATTCTACTTATTTCTGAGTTAATCTAATCTTTAAAACTGTTCCTAAAATGACAGCAGTTCCAGTTCTGTTGATGTTAGTTTAATATCCCCCCTGACAGTTATGAATGGATTTGGGCAATGGGCTATGTCACTTGCCTGTGAATTAGATAAATCTTAGATTTTATTTTTGCCTCTCTATACTTAGCTTTTGCAGTTACCCCTTAGCCATTAATCTATCAAAAAGGAGAAGATATCATATTTCAGGAGAAATGTGCCATAAATATTTTGATAAAATATTTTTAATCCTTGGAAACAGATGGCTGTTTCACAAAGGTTGTCAGCTGAGCAGATTTTGGTGACAGAAACATACTAAACAAATGTTAGTTAGAGGAGGGTTTTTTCTCATCATTATTAGATGGATTCCACTATTCATCAATCACAGCTGGTTAGTCTTTTGATAGCTAGAACATCCTGGACCTAATTTGATTGTCTTGTGCTATTTCTAATGAATAAATTCTGTATAAGGTATGATTTGATAAAGGAGAAAAAAGAAATTGGTTCACTAAGCAGGAAATAGGGAGATATAATTTGAGTATTTCTTGCTCACATATGAAAGTGCACAACACCATTTGTGTGGTATTCTGCTTACAAGTTTTTTTCAGGTAATAGAGCAATACTATCAAAGGACTTATAAATTCATTTACAAGAGAGAATTGATGCGTCATCTTACATTGCTCCCTTTTTGTCCAGATGGTCAATGGGGGCAAGTATGGACTATGTAATGATAACCTAGAGATTTCTAATTATGTATGAAAATTGCCAGCCATTCTGTGAGAAGTTGCCATCTGGAAATACCTAACTTGTTTCATTACCTTGGAACAGATAAAAAGAGTAGAACAAATTGACTTTGATAATGTTGTACAAAATAAGAGAAAACTAACTTCCCCAAGAGATGGGAAATTCTGGGGTACTTATTGGTAGATCACATTTCCGTTAATAACTATGTAAACTATAAAGGTAAAGGTAAAGGTTCCCCCGCACATGCGTGCTAGTCGTTTCCGACTCTAGGGGCCGGTGCTCATCTCCGTTTCAAAGCCGAAGAACCAGCGCTTGTCCGAGGACATCTCCAGTGTAATATATGTAAATAGTTATGTTATGTGTAATAGTTATGTCAGTTATGAGGTAAAAATCTGTGACAGCCGAACACGCGGGAATTTTGACAGCTGTCAAAATTCCCTCGGCAAAGCGCAGGCGCAAGCCGTTGACAGCTCGCGGCTGTCAAAACAACACAGAGCCGCGAACCACGAGGAAGCTGAGCTGTCAAGAAGACACGGTGCTGATTGGCGCAGGAATCACGGCGGGAGAAGTCAGGCTGCTGATTGGTCGAGCCAACCGGCGGCCAGCTATAAAAGACCTAGCTGTCTGTACCCTTGTTGTCCGACTCTGAATAAACCTGTTACCAGTTAGCCTGCTGTCTCTGAGTGGTCTGTAGCCACTTCACTGGCGACGAAGGTGGGATCCGCTCCCAGAGCTGAAGTCACGGCCAGGGAAGAGAGTTCCCGGCTAGCTGAACGAGCCTCCCAGAGCTGAAGTCACGGCCAGGGAAGAGAGTTCCTGGCCAATTGAGCAAGTCACTGGGAGTTATAACTCCCTCAGCGGAGCGGACCACCGGACCCAGACAGCATGGCCAATTTCCGACGCGTCAGAGAATTTGACACTCGCCACCCAGAGCGTTGGGAGTCGCATCTGGGGCAGGTCGAGGGCTTCCTCTTAGTCAGTAAAATTACTGACGACAGAGCAAAGGCTGCCACGCTCCTCTACATAAGCGGACCCCCGGTCTACGATGCCGCCATAGGTCTGTTCAGCCCGACGACGATCGCTGAGGTGCCTTATGCCGAGCTCACCGATCGGCTCAATAAACACTACATGCCCGCTCGTTCGGAGCTGTACTGGCGGGTACAATTCGCCCAGCGACGACAGCGGCCGGATGAGGCTGCGAATGACTTTATCGCAGGGGTCCGGCACGCCGCGAGAAGCTGCAACTTCCCGGATTTGGAAGACCGAATCCGGGACCAAATAGTCATCGGGCTGAGGGACGAGCGGCTCCAGAAAAAAATCATCGCCAAGCCGATGATGAACCTAGCCGAGGTCTCCCGGGAGATCTTGGCATATGAAGATAGCCATCGGAAAGACCCCGCACAGTCCATGGCAGAAAATCGAGGGAGCGTGCACCAGGAAGAAGCGACCCTTAGCGATAGCGAGGACAACGAAACCGCGGACCTGACAGATATCAACGCCCTCCAACGGCAGAACGTGAGGCGACAGAACCGGCGGGGAGACACCTTCGACAGTCGGAAGCAGAGAGACCCTATGCCGCCGAGAAGGGACCAACGCACCAACTGCGCCAGCTACGGAGGCAACCATGGCCGGGCCAGCTGCCGATTCCGCAATGCAAAATGCCACAATTGTGGGAAGACGGGGCACATCAAAGCCGTCTGCCGTAACCGCCCCGGCGGGAACTTACATGAAGTGGAGGCCAACCCCCCCAGGTACGAGCCCCAACCAAGCCAAGTGGGGGAAGACCCGGGGAAGTTTAGTGCAGACAGTAGAGAAGGGTCCCATCTTAACCCCAAAGGTAAAAATTAAGGCTAAAATCCAGGGAGTCGCCTGCGATATGGAGGTCGACTCCGGGTCGGCAGTATCCATCATTTCGTTAAAAACTTACAGGGAAATCTGCCGACGGAATAAAAGGACCATTCCTTTAGAATCCCCACATGTTCAATTAGCAGATTACCAAAAAAAACCCATACCGCTTAAAGGGAAAGGCCGAGTTTGGGTGGAGTATAAACACTTCAAGGGGCCCCTGGAAGTTTTAGTAACACCAGGAAACCGCACCAATTTAATAGGGCTAAACTGGTTTAGCCCCCTGGGCATTGCAATCACGGGCGTCAATGCCGTACAGGCCTCAAGCCTCGAAGCCGTCTGCAACAAATATGCAGACGTCTTCGACGGCTCATTAGGGAAGTATACCGGCCCACCCATCTCCCTAAAACTAAACCCTAACATTCAACCGATTAGAATAAGAGCCAGGAGAGTCCCCTTCGCCCTCAAAAAGAGAATTGAGGACGAACTGGAATGGCTCGTTAAACTAGGGGTATTAGAACCTACCGAAGGGGGAAGCTGGGAAACCCCCATAGTGACCCCCATTAAGCCTAACGGGCAGATAAGACTATGCTCTGACTATAAAGCCACATTAAACTTAGCGCTAAGTGCCCACGCTTACCCAGTTCCAGCGGTGAGAGACGTCCTCACCTCCATCCGTTCCGGCGCCATTTTCGCAAAACTGGACCTCACGCAGGTGTACTTGCAATTGCCTGTAACCAATGAGACCGCGGATGCACAGACGATCGTCACGGACCGCGGGGCATTTAAAGTAAAAAGACTTCAATTCGGCATTTCGGCAGCCCCGAGAATATTCCAAGGCATCATGGAAAAAACCTTAAAAGGGATTCCCGGGGTCTGCCCCTATTTCGATGACGTGCTCATCGCAGGCGAAAACGAAGCCAACCTAGCTGACAGGCTGTCAGCTGTCTTAGAGCGGCTCAGAGCAGCCGGTCTAAAGTTAAAAAAAGAAAAGTGCTCCATTGGGGTTCCCTCAACAGAATTCCTGGGATACAGAATAGATGCCCAAGGCATCCACCCCACTAACGAAAAGCTCAGAGCCATCCAAACAGCACCTAGTCCCAAAAACAAACAAGAACTCCAAGCGTTCTTGGGATTACTAAACTTCTACCATGCTTTCCTGCCCCACAAGGCGACAATTGCAGAGCCTCTCCATAGATTATTGGATAAGGGCACACGGTGGTCCTGGACCAGGACACACGAAAGCAGCTTCCAGTCACTTAAAAGCATCATTTGTAATAGTTCCACAATTACCCTATTCCGAGAAGACGCTCCCATTTGCATCGCGTGCGATGGTTCCCCGTACGGAATAGGAGCCGTCCTAAGCCACCTCGACGAGGACGGTAACCAAAGACCCATAGCTTTTTACTCCCGTACACTATCCAAAGCCGAAGGGAACTACGTGCAAATTGACAGGGAGGCTCTGGCTATCGTTGCAGGCGTGAAAAAGTTCCACGACTACCTATATGGAAGACCCTTTATAATTTTTACCGATCATAAGCCCTTATTAGGCATATTTACGTGGAACAGGGCAACTCCCCAGATATTATCCCCAAGGATCCTACGCTGGTCGACCTTTTTATCGGCTTACTCCTTCCGGCTGATCCACAAGCCAGGCAAAGAATTAGGTCACGCAGACTGTCTAAGCAGACTGCCCGTACAATCCAGGGATGCAGACCCAGACCCAGCAGGGAACATACTGGCTATTTCGGAGCTACCGGAATGCCCACTCTCGGCCAAAGCGATTGCTGCCAACACGGCTAAAGATAAAATTCTAAGCAGAGTCTTGCGATGGGTCACAGCGGGATGGCCAGCGAAATGCCCAGAAACGGACTTTCGGCCCTTTTTTGCTAGACAACAAGAATTGACGTCCCATTTAGGCTGCCTCCTATGGGGGAACAGGGTAGTTATTCCAAGCAAAAATACGCAACAAACCCTCAAAACCTTACACGAAGGTCACCCGGGCATGGTAAAAATGAAGTCCCTCGCCAGAAGCTACGTCTGGTGGCCGGGCATCGACAGGGACATTGAAACACACGTAGGGGGATGTTACCCATGCCAATTAACTAGAGGAGACCCGCCCCACGCACCTGTCCATAGATGGGAAACCACCAGGAATCCATGGTCTCGCATCCACCTAGATTTTGCGGGACCAATCCGGGGGCAGAGTTTCTTAATAATTGTAGATAGTTACTCAAAGTGGCTCGAAGTCATTCCCCTCAATAAAACGACATCAGCCTCCACCATAGAAGCGCTTAGGAGGGTTTTCGCCACACACGGCCTCCCAGACGTCATAGTTTCCGATAATGGCCCACAATTCACTTCTCGTGAATTTCAGATGTTCGCTTTGAGCAACTCTATTAGGCTGGTAACATCGGCACCATTCAGGCCTGCGACAAACGGATTGGCAGAAATTATGGTGCGGTCAACGAAAGAAGCGTTAAAAAAATTCACGGGGGGAAATTGGCAATGTCGCCTCAGCCAATTCCTCCTGGCCCAGCACTCCACACCATGCACGTCGACCGGCAAATCACCGGCTGAACTCAGGTGGGGCAGGAGACTGATAACAAGATTAGATAGACTGCACCCCGACAAAGCGGCGGCAGACCCAGAACTACCCGCCCCACCATGAAGCTTCATTCAGGGACAAATTGTTTGGGCCAGGAGCTATGTCGGAAAACAAAAATGGATTCAGGGGGTCATAATTCAACAAACAGGGCCCCTTTCCTATCTAGTACAGACAAGCTCCGAAGGCCATCTACGACGGCATGTCGATCAGCTGAGAACTCGGAAGCCGGAAAATATGCCCTCAGCACCAGGGGAACAACAACTCGTCGCACCACCCAACCCCATACTACACGAACAGCCCCCACCTCAGGACGAGATCCTACCACCTCTGCTGCAGGAAGAAGAGGAGCCGGTTGACCACACACCCCCACGACGCTCCCACCTACCTCCTGCCTACCTCCAAGACTACCAGTGGGAAGGCAACCGGGAAAAGGGGGGGGAAACAATCCAGGGGAGGGGTAAGGGGTGTAATATATGTAAATAGTTATGTTATGTGTAATAGTTATGTCAGTTATGAGGTAAAAATCTGTGACAGCCGAACACGCGGGAATTTTGACAGCTGTCAAAATTCCCTTGGCAAAGCGCAGGCGCAAGCTGTTGACAGCTCGCGGCTGTCAAAACAACACAGAGCCGCAAACCACGAGGAAGCTGAGCTGTCAAGAAGACGCGGTGCTGATTGGCGCAGGAATCACGGCGGGAGAAGTCAGGCTGCTGATTGGTCGAGCCAACCGGCGGCCAGCTATAAAAGACCTAGCTGTCTGTACCCTTGTTGTCCGACTCTGAATAAACCTGTTACCGGTTAGCCTGCTGTCTCTGAGTGGTCTGTAGCCACTTCATCCGTGGTCATGTGGCTGGCATGACTTGACGCCAAAGGCGCACGGAACGCTGTTACCTTCCCACCATAGTGGTCCCTATTTTTCTACTTGCATTTTTACCTGCTTTCGAACTGCTAGGTTGGCAGAAGCTGGGACGAGTAACAGGTGCTCACTCTGTTACACGGCACTCGGGATTCGACCCGCCAAACTGCCGATCTTCTGGTCGACAAGTTCAGCGTCTTAACCCACTGAGCCACCGCGTCCCTCTAATAAACTATATAACACATTTATTACATATTGGATATATTTCAGGTGGAAGCATCTATTCTAGCTTGCCTAATCTCAAAAGAAACTTGGCAGGGACTGACTTTGCCAGTATTTGGGTGGAAGACCATCAAGATGTTTCAGGGCTGAAAAATTAATTCAGAAAATAATTCAGAAGATGAACCACCTCCATGCTGCTACCAAGAAAAATAATACGGTTTTATTCATGCAGTCATCAGAAGTTAAGCTTGAATAATGGATGACTTTATTCTTTCAATGGGGTACACCCCACATGTTTTAGAGCCTTGGTGGAGCAGTGGGCTAATGCCTCCTTAAGTAACACCAGCTGCCTGCAATTAGTGCAGGTTCGCCTCCCACCAGGCTCAAGGTTGACTCAGCCTTCCATCCTTCCGAGGTAGGTAAAATGAGGACCCAGATTGTTGGGGGCAATAAGCTGACTTTGTAATAATGCCGCTTGGGGTGTGTGTGAAAGCCCTAACAAGCAGGCATATACATAGAATGAAGGCTACTGCTAAGCTTGTAAGCCGCCCTGAATCTTCGGAGAAGGGCGGGATATAAATGTAATAAAAATAAAAATAAATAAATAAATAAATGTTTAGAAAGCTGAGGCTTGATGGAAATTTAACTACCTTACATTTTATATGAAATGGTTGCAAAAGCTTTATTATCTTCTCATTCTCTTTTTACAGGCAGATAGTGTCTTTCTTCCTATTTTTAGTAAAGCACAGGTTTGTTAGTGGCTTTAACAGCATCCTGTCATACAGCATCACAGTCTGGTTTGGAAGCTTCATTGCTTCAGACAGGAAGGTGGTGCAGAGACTGGTGAGGATAGATGAAAAGATCAATGGCAGTTCCCTTCCTTCCATCCAGGACATAGCACATAAGCGTTGCTTGAGCAGGGTCCGTAAGATTATCTGGGACACTACACATCCTCTTCACAACCTGTTTTCCTTGTTATCTTCTGGGACAAGGCTCCATGGTATCGAAAGCAGAACATCCAGATTCAGTCACAGCTTTGTTCCATACAGTATTAACCTTGTGAACTCCAAGACCTCCTCCTTCCGTTAGGTATTCAAGATGGACAGTGATTAATATTTATATGTTACTTATATGTAAGGGTGTAGGTCTATACATATGTTGTATATAGGATACTTAAATGTGTGTTATGTATGTGTACACTTTGAGAGCAAGCAACTACATTTCATTTTTAAGGTGTGCCATTGTGCCCACAGTAAAAAATGACAATAAAGTTTTATCTATCTTTCTATCTATCTAACAGGTTGCAATGACAGCAGATGATAATTGAATCACTAATATAGTTCTACAGCAAAGTATAAGTCACTGCTTACTAAATCTGTCAAAGTCACAAACAAGAGACAATGTTTCCTTTCTAGACTGCTAAAATGGATTCTGAATCATTTATTTAATAAGAGAATTCAGAATAATGTCATATGCTTTCCCTAAAAACAAAACATCTTTCTTTCTAGCATTCTTATTGGTGTAAACATTGAGTAGATTAATGTAGGTAAAGCCTCTTTCTGAAACATCAGTATACCTCTACATTGTTTTTATAATTACATTTTTTTTCTCTTTACATTCTAAGAATCACAACATGTATCTGATAATTTATTTTTATAATCATCCTAGATTTGTATTCATTGACACATGATCATTGAGTATTAATTTTAAAATAAATACAGGAAATTTTCTGTCAAATTCAGTCTTACAATTTTGCTAGGGGTTTTTTCTGCATCTCATTTGGTTTATATATGACAAAACACTATTTTCTTGCAAATTATGTTTATTTGATTCACAGATATACTCATCTAATAGACAATCCTTTCTCTGTCACTCATAAACATAGCTACACTTAATACTATAATTTATGGGGATATTCCTATGTGGTGACATATAGTCCTTCTAGTCACCCTTTCACATTACACAGCAGCTGAACTAGACTATTAAGCATGTAGCCAAACAATAGCTTGACTTTTTTGAATGAAAACTGGAGGAAAGATTTAAAACAGACATATCAATTGATATTTCAATCTCACTGACGGAAAAGCTAAATGATTTACAGATGTCCCCCAATTTCACTTTCTTTTATTGGAAACAAGGTTTGACAGGGTTGAATATGGCACTATATGATGTCATAACATTATTTGATGGGCAGTTGAACTGGTATTAAAATATTGGCCCTCACTTAAGGTCTCACTTAACCAACTTTCTGAAGGTCTAGTTCAGGGGTGTCAAACTCAGTTTCATTGAGGGCCACATAAGCATTGCGGTTGCCCTCAGGGGGCCGGGTGGGTGTGGCCTGGGTGGGCATGGCCTACTGGGTGGGCGTGGCTAGAGTGCATATGGTCTACTGGGTGGGCATGGCCAGCTCTACATCATTCGCATCAAGGGTGCCTATGGGGCCCTGGGCAGGAGTGGGACAAATCTGAGGGTCTCTGGCAGGAGGAGGGTCTCTGGGCCAGGGCCAAGGCAGTGGGGGCCGTTCCCTCACTGTTTCCAGGATGGCTTCGCGGGCCGCATGAAACCACTTCGCGGGCCGGATCTGGCCCCCGGGCCTTGTGTTTGACATGTCTGGTCTAGTTTAATGAAGAGAAGGATGAGGGGTGACATGATAGCAGTGTTCCAATAACTCAGGGATTGCCACAAAGAGGGAGTCAAACTATTCTCCAAAGCACCTGAAGGCAGGACAAGAAGCAATGGATGGAAACTAATCATGGAGAGAAACAACCTAGAACTAAGGAGAAATTTCCTGACAGTTAGAACAATTAACCAGTGGAACAACCTGCCTCCAGAGGTGGTGAATGCTCCAACACTGGAAATTTTTAAGAAGAGACTGGACAGCCATTTGCCTGAAATGGTATAGGGTTTCCTGCCTGAGCAGGGGGTTGGATTAGATGACCTCCAAGGTCCCTTCCAAATTTTTTTTTATTATTATTATTATTATTATTATTATTATTATTATTATTATTATT
>JAKJMR010000104.1:2490162-2517424 GCA_024449315.1 Daboia siamensis
TTATTATTATTATTATTATTATTATTATTATTATTATTATTATTATTATTATTATTATTATTATTATTATTATTATTATTATTATTATTATGTCAACCTCTTTTACCTACCTTTAGGCTTTTTCAAATTATTCTACGCTGAGGCTTTTCAGTTTGTCATATTCTCTATATGGGTTATAATACTTAACTTTTGCCATGTTATACAAAATTGACCAAAAAGGAAGCCTGATATTCTTACGAAGAGAAAGATTAATACAGCAACAACAATAACAAAATGTGTATTTTATTTTTAAAGGCATTTGTTATATTCTTTTTTTATTACTTGAAAATCTCCCAGAATCATTTAAGTGAGATGGGTAGTGTAAACATTTGACAAATAAATATTTTTTTTGTGATAAGGAAACATTATTTTATTAACTCTTTCTTGAATTATCATCATTTATAACACTTATATTTTCTATTGTTAAACTGGCTATACTTGATAATTGAGGTACTAAGACTTGTACACCATTCATTTCCAAACAGCTAAAAAAAACTCATATCAATAAACAAAATTCTTTAAAATAAAATCATAATAAATAAAACAATATTCACTATGATATAACCTATTGGACTTATGTGAATCCTCATGGTACCCAAACACTTTCCTGAAGAACCATGTCTTCATAGCTTTTTGGAGTCTCAAGAAAGGGGACAGTTTAAAAGTGAGGAAGCAAGTTTTTAACAGAGTGATAGCGAAGGCTGGCATTCTAATTTTTTTGACCCGCCTAGAGATAATCTTTTAGTTTACTCCAAAGAAAGTGTGTGAAAAAATCATTCTTAGTACCATACTACTAACCTGGATTGCAAAAATTTGGATGGAAGCATATTTATTTATTCAATTTATTTATTCAATTCATGAAACTGCCCCAACTCAAAACTGAATATGGGTTAAGGTAAAGGTAAAGTTTTCCCTGCACATTCGTGCTAGTCGTTTCCAACTCTAGGGGCCGGTGCTCATCTCCATTTCAAAGCCGAAGAGCCAGTGCTTGTCCAAGGATGTTTCCATGGTCATGTGGCTGGCATGACTAGATGCCAAAGGCACATGGAAAGCTGTTACCTTCCCACCATAGTGGTCCCTATTTTTCTACTTGCATTTTTTATATGCTTTTGAATTGCTAGGTTGGTAGAAGCTGGGATGAGTAACAGGCGCTCACTCTGTTACACAGCACTCGGAATTCGACCCACCAAACTGCTGACCTTCTGATCGATAAGCTCAGTATCCTAACCCACTGAGCCACTGTGTCCCTTGAATATGGGTTACATCCAATTAAAAAAACAATACCAGAAAAGCAAACACAATAATTAGAAACCTCACATAACATGGGGAAAATATATCACAACCAAAATGGACAATATATATCAACCTATCAAGAGCTTGGGGGGGGGGGAGAGGAAACCCCATGTTTTTAAAAAAAAATGTTTGAAAAAGTTGCAGGATCAAGTCCAAAGGTATTCTATTCCAAGTAGGTACCCTAATAGAGAAGGATTCCTAAATCCCTTTGTGCTGTATGATGTTGATATTGCTTTTAATGTTGGAATCCTCCCCTCCATTGTGAACCATCTCAGATTGGGAAAACACATTTCAATTCAGAACCAATGATGGAAGTTCATCAGTATCAAAAGAAGATGCCCTTATAGTCACATAATCTTGTCAGAGTTAAATTTCAGTTGATTGTCTCCCAACTATACCCAATCAGGTTCCAGCCTCTGAGACCTTGACAGCATCAAAGGTCAAGTGGACATAAGCAATCAACTGGACAGAACATACTAATCATAATCAACTGGATAAAGCTGAGTACCCTTAGTATACTGACTTTGTATTGCTTGAAGATCTTAGACAGTGGTTTCCTATCTGTTTAAAAAGAGTGGTAATAAGATTTACCCAAAGGCACCTTGCAATCAAAGAGCTTTGGGATGAACCCTTCCCCATCTACCAAAACTAACTGCAACTGGCAACAGAAAAACCACTACAAGAACATACCTCTCACTCCCAGAATCCCATAGTCAATCTAGAAGGATTTCATCATCTATAGCAGACATGTCAAACTCACAACATCACATGACATCACACAACATATTGGGACAGCTTTGCTATTGCCAGCAATGAGGTGGGTATGGCTTCTAGATGATGCATCCGGCCTGTGGGCTGGCAGTTTGACACGCCTGATCTATAGTATAAAAAAGCCTTGAGCGATCAAGAACAAGGTCCATCACATACCTACCATCCCAGCTCTGCTAGTAATTACCAACAAGAACATTGTAACAACTGCACTTGGATCCTAGTATGTAACCTGATTATAACACAATCCACTTCATCCAGGGCCCTTTGAAGTTCTAGTTCATTTACTTTCTCAACAATTTAACCTAAAACAGGAAGGGTGGAAACTGAATGAATTGTCCAGAACAGTTGATGGCTTCCTGAGAAAAATGCACATCAATTCCTCCTTCAAAGCTGCCAATCTCAAAGATGAATTTACTCCTGCATGAATATAACTGCACACCACATCACAGGAGACCTTAACCAGCTAGGAGGAACATAGATTTGAAGCACATATGGCTGGACTATCAGACCCAAGGATCCTGTCCACTTCCCAGGTAAAAAGCTCAAACTATGCCTTCAACCTAGGCTTTCCATACATACTGAAAGCTTTAAGTCTTTTATCCTAACTATTAGTTTTCTGGATTTTTGTAGCCTGGATCTTAAAGGCTTACATATTCAAAAATAGAGACTTGACTGCACAGATTGGACCGCATACAGGCATAGCAAGTAAGTTGCATTTCAAATTCTTTTGAGTTTATGCGTCTAAGATTAGAACATCATTTTGAGCATTTCCCAAACCACATTGTACAAGCATTAGGGCAGAAAGTAGGCAACTTAGGAACAATCTTTCACCTTTTAAAATAAAATGTCCCTAAGTAGAAATGTTAATAGAACATTTACATTTCCAAGTAGAAATATAAATAGAACCCATACTGAACCTGAAACTCACTCCAAAGGAAAAATCTTGGTCTACCACCTTTTGTTCTTATCATTATGGTTCTTTTGACTCTTGGAAAGAATATATATATAGTTCTCTGCTTTGTGGGAGTCATTTGTATATAGAAATATTTCATTTCATATATCTTGTTTGTCAGACTACCCTGCTGGGACATTTACCCTAAACATGTGTGCTAGTTTAAAGCTAATAATTCATTCTGTTTCTTTAGCATTCTGCTCAGGGTAGCATTGTGTGTGTACCACCCATGGGATCTATTAATAAAATTGATTCTACTTGTTGTTGTTAGTTCAATTGGTTACATGCTTTCTCAATTTAATTTCCAACAATTTTAATTTGTGTCTCATATGATCATGTTGTACCAATATCCAAATGAAGGAGGAAGCTTCATAAAAATATGTTTTATCAGTCTCTCAACTGAAACCAACTCCCTACTATACAAGCAGTAGACAGCCCAATCATCTTTCAGTTTGTAATACAACATGGATGTAAATATCAAACTTATTTGGAATGTTTTTCATAATGGTAAAATCAATGTGTTTCAGCTAATTAGGAAAGAAATAGAAGCCTATTTATTTACTACATTTTAATCCTACTTTTATTATTTTCATAAATTACTCAAGGTGACATGCACACATAATACTTTTTCCTTCTATTTTCCCTACAACAGCAATCCTATGAAGTGGGTTGGGCTGACAGACTGACTGGCAAAGGTCACCCAGTTGGCTTTCATGCCTAAAGCAGGACTAGAACTCACAAGCCCCTGGTTTCTAGCCTAGTGGTTTAAACAAAACTGTACTTCAGATAAATTTATTATGAGATAAATCTTCCTATATGTCTATGAAGATTCTCAGTCATCCAGGCCATGGTTGCTTCAAAGGTGCTTTTTCACAAAGGCAACTGGACTTTCTTGTTCTTCTTTGAAGATGTTCGCTTCTCATTCAAGAAGTTTCTTCAGCTCTGGGTTCTTCATACCCAGATTCACCACCATCCAGACAGAGCTGAAGTAGCTTCTTGGATAAGAAGCAAAACATCTTCAAAGAAAAACAAGAAAGTCCAGTTGCCACATGAAAAAATACCTTTGGGAAATCTTCCTGTATTTACTGCTGAAATACAACAGAAAAAAAAGCAGGTCATGTATATTTTGCAACTTTAGTATTAGTTGATGCTTAATTATAATTCAGTTTAACCAGGCAGGTTAACAATGTTGGAACTTTCAAATTTTTTAAAAAACAAAACATCCAAATTCAGCATTCTTAATTCAACGAACTGTGCAACCTTTCCCACTTCATTCTGTGCTCTATTCTTTGTCTTACCATGAATTTTATGTGAGCCCTATACAGCTAGAAATAATACATGGGCTATACCCACACATTAAATTGTTATCTGTTCATCCCTGAATTGGTCAAGAACTGTAGTGGTATGAAATTTGTAATCTTGCAGCTGATCCCAATCTTATTTATATTACCCTGTCCTGAAATATTGCCAAATGGTGAAGTACTGATTTTTCAGTGCCTGGTATAATGGATAAAGAGATTGATGGATTCTTTCAACTTTGCTGTCTGCTTCCTATGCATATGAGAGAGAGGGATGGGTGGAGGACTCCTGAAGGAACTTAACAGAACCAGAATTTTGTTAGCTATAAAATTTTAAATAATTTTTTTTCTTCTCTTTCCTCTTCTTTCTTTACATTAACACCAAAGATCAGCTTCCAGATTCACCAACGGGAGGAAAACAGAGCAAGATCCCAGGTAGAGGGAAACGTGCTGGTGAATGATGGTGGTGGTGGTGGTGGTTTCAGAAACACAGCTCTATAGATCACCATTTATAAAACATTAGTTGTTAAATTGGGATCTAGACTTCAGTTGGGGTTGTTGCTACTGTACCTTTCAGTGCTTGAAATAGTATACTATGTAGTCAAGTGGTAGAACTGTGGAACAGAGCAGTTTCAAAATAGTATGCTATTCCCAGACAAAATAACACAATATTAAACTGATGGGAGCAACCTATGGAATTAGATGCTAAATTTATAGCTTTTCTCACATACCTGAAGTTGGGTTGCAGAAAATATATTTTCCTCTTTTGAATTCTCTTATAAATCATATCATAAATTTGAAACTGTCCATCTTATCTCTTTATGGGAGAAACAAGCATTATATTGTAGGATGCCTGGAACATTATATTTTTCTCCTTTGTTTATCTAAGTCAGGAGTGTCAAGCTGCTGGCCCATGAGCCGGACGTGTCACCGGAAAACCATGCCCACCCCATTGCCGGCAATGGGGAAAAAGCTCCGATATGTTGCACGACGTCATGTGACATTGCAAGTTTGGTATGTCTGATCTAAGTTACTGACTGGTCTGCGTATGTGTGTTTTTTCCCCCATGATCTGACAATGAGAATCACCAGTAAGACCACAAAGAATGTGAAAGCCTCTTATTCTTCCTGGAGTGGGAGTGAAGTAAAGCACCTGTCTAGTAGTTAGGTGGAAGCAGTAACCCCGAAAGAGAAGGCAGGGTAGGATGTGAAGATCCAGAAGACTGCCGAGAAAAGAAGTTTTAAACAGCCAAGTTTGTATACTGAGTTTAGCCATGGCAACTTTAAGATGTGTTTACTTTAATTCCCAGAATTCCCCAGCCATCCTTGCTGGCTGGGATATTCTGTGAATTGAAGTCCAGATTTCTTACAATTGCCAAGGTTGAGCATACTGTTCTGTAGGGAAGGAGGGAGAGAACTAATGCTCTAAAGTTGACCCACATGCTATTTTAACATACTGTATGCTGGTTGTTCATGTAAAAAGGGGGGTTTATTTTAACTTAGTGCAGTTATGATAAATTTCCCCAATTCCTGAGATAAGGATGAGTAGTCTCCAATTGAGAGTTATAGAAGAGTTCTGTCCTGTTTTTCCATTTTATTGCTTTAGTAAATTTAAAATAGATATTGATTTGCAATTAGTTGATTATGGTCTTTTTTTTTTCTTTTGTGTATTCCCTAGTCACATGGGCAGCTATATGCATCCACTCTTCATTTAGCGACCTCATTTAGTGCGTATTTGCAAAAATGATGATAATAAACATAATAAAGCATTCATTTTCTTACCAATAAACCATTTTGTTGTCTGACCTGACAACAATAATCTCTGATAGGAAACTGATTTAAGATCAGGCCAGTTTCCAGCAACAGCACTGAGGTTTCTAATCAACTAATTAAGCTGAAGGAGCTGAACTTGTTAAGTTGCAGTTCGAACTTGGCTCTTGCGGTAAGTATTTAGGCAAGTGGAGAAAAAGAAGATAACTTGTTCAAGCAATCTGTTTGCCCTGTAAGCAGACAAAAAAAATATGGGGGGAAGTGGGTCAGGCACAGGACATTGTACAAGAGATATTCATCTGAATGAGAGGCAGCAACCAATGATTTTTGCAGCATTTCTTCTCTGTTTATCACATGTTCACTTAGCGATCATTTTGCTCAATAACAATGGTTTTAGTTCTGATTTAAGGAATGGATTGCAGTCAGTAAATGAGGGGAGGGTGTAAATGCTCAAGTAGATAAATAATCCAGAGCTTAGTTCATAAAGTAATGATAAAATTGGTTCTTACAGGCACTTAAGGAGTACATGAATAGTTCAGCATCAGCTTTTCCATGTGCATCCCTACTTAGAGGACACCACTTTCAAAACAGATGAAGTGAGTTTCAGACGGTGTTGAAGGACTACTTCAGCTCGGTGAAACTTCATTCAAATCACTCCATCAAATTGATTTAAGATTCAAAGTGGGAATCTGCTTTGAAGAGAAAATTGGATCAGGTAGCTTCAAAGTGTTTCATGGCTTTTCAAAGTGCCTTTCAGTTTGAAGCCTTTTCTATTGCTTTTGGGGTTGTTACTGATGATATAAAATGTTGTGACTTCAATTCAATATGCAGAAAATGCTGTTGGGGGTTTAATGGTGTGATGGGGTCTCTAATATTGACATAAATAAGCATCCAATCATTTCAGTATCACATTAAACTCTTTGCCTGTCACATTTTTGAGCTAGGAAGTCTGATTTTATTCAAGTTTCATTCATTTCCTTAGTTCACAGTTTCTCCAATACAGCCAACCATAAGCTTTAATTTTTATTCCACTTGTGCTAATTGATACTTCACTTCTGGGCTGGTTCTGCTAGACTGACTTGGAGCAAAATCCAGTTCTTGCCAACCATCTATGAAAATCTTCCTGGCATTTCAAAAATCCCAGTAATTGGCAGCAGCAACACTACTCAACCTTAGAAGGGAAGTCAGCAGTTGTTGTTGTTGTTGTTGTTGTTTTCTATCCTGGAACAGACACATTTTATCCAGATATATCCCTACCAAAGTCGGCAATAAGGGCCAAACTTGCCAAGAGATATGCCACACCTCCTGATATCTAAAAATTAGCCAAACAAACTTCAGATTGAGGTACCTTTAAGTCATTGTCCACCTAAATCATGGAGATATATATCAGTCTGCTTTCAGTTTATGGAGCAGCAAGTTCTGATTATCATACCTTCTCATGCATATCCAGGCCATCATCAACCCTATCTATCTCATTTCCAATCTAGCCACTAGTCTGACACTTGTCATTAGTCTACATTTTTTTCATATGCTATTTTTGAGTCTTTCTGTGACATCCACCTTCCAAATCTTGTCTTTCTTGCTCTTTTCTCTTGTCTCTTCCAACTTCCATGTTGTTCCAGCTTCTATCATCACTCCATTCCTGGTCACGCTTATCTTCTCTATCCCCATTGTCTATTCTACCTTTATTCACTTTCTTCTCATAACACTTATAAAGCTTTCTATTTTACCTCTTCCTAATTCAACTTCTTCTTTTATCTATTCCTGTTCCATACTCTCCACTATAGAAACAGAATACACTCCGTCTCTTTCACAGCTGTCCTTCCTGGATCACTTTCTTTGTTGTTATGCAAAGTTACTATTCCTTTATATTTTCTGTATTACGATCCAAACCTCCATTCACCACAAGCTTTAATTTTGCAGAAAAACAATTGATAATAACGTGTTACATCCAAAAAGAGTTTAAAGATGGTTATTTATTTTACCAACATGGTGCAGAAAAGAAATCCAGTGAGCATAACAAGGTGATTTTTTTTCTCTCATTACTGAGGATATCTGTTTTTGAAATTTCATTTCCTAGAAATTCTTTGTGGGGCAAACTTGTCCATTGGCTAATATGAAAATTGCAGCCACTTTGGGGTCACTTTGTATAGGCTCTTAAGTTTGTGAGGGGCTTTTTGTGATTAAAATAACCTCTAATGTCTGTGGGGGAAAAATCATATTACTATCAGTAGGCATTTTATTTAGAACTAAATTCATTTGGGAGTTGTTGACACCAGAGATTAATCTGGTAAATTAAAGTAAAACAAAATTAGGTAGAATGTGTTTGTATAGCTTGACTGTCATCCAGCAGAGTAACAAAGCAACAATTTAAACCTTGCACAAACCCAACAGAGAAAACCCAACAGTGGATGAAATGGGATTTTGAGTTTCAGGAGCAGACTAGGTGGCTGAGGGGTTTGACAAAGGTAGTAAAAGATAAGGGAGAAAATATTTAACAAGTTATTTATTACAGGTACAAGTTAAATCTGTGCATGTTTTAAAATGATTTAAAAGTAAGTAGTTTGGATGTCAAGCAAGCACAGTACCTCTATTCTACTCATTAAAGCAGTCCAATGTTTAGAAGGAGTCCATTTATGCCTGAAAAAAAAAGATCCTTTAAGTCCCAAAGGTGCTTTTCCAAAAGACAACTGGATCTTCTTGAACTTTTCCTTGAAAACATTTTGCTTCTCATCTGAGAAGCTTCTTCAAAACAGTCATGACTTGGATGATTGAGAATTTCCATAGACATGATGATTTAAGCAATCTATTCATTAAAGTCAGTGTAACTCTTAAAGCAGCAGCATTAATTTCTAGAGTAGACAGAAGTCTGAAAAAGTCTGCTTTAACTAAGTGGGGAGGGAAGGAGAGCAGGCACTACCAGGTGCAAGGAACTTCATAGAATAGAATAGAATAGAATAGAATAGAATAGAATATTCTATATATTGTAAATATATATTCTATTCTATATATTGTAAATATACAATAATCAGCATATATTAAAATAAGATTTCATTGCATACAGCTCTCAAAGGGTAGCCACCTGCAATATATACTGTGTAAACGTGACCAAACAAAAATTATGCATATACCTATATACACACATATGTGACCCAGAGAAACAACAGAGCCTAGTTCAGATATATACAGTACATGGCGAGAAAAATGAATCTTACAAATTTACCAGATGGATGGCATAGGGAACAAAGTTGTTACAGAATCTGATAGTCCTGCTAGAAATACTTTGAAACCTCCTCTGAGAGGGGAGCAACAAAAACAGACCGTGAAGTGGGTGTACAGGGTCACTAACAATGCTTCGAGCTCTAAGCATGTAGGGGTTATAAGCAATGTTCTAAATAATGGCTTCCTATAATCTTCTCAGCTGTCCTTACCACTCTCTGGATGGACCTTCTGAGGCACTGCTACCATCAAACCAAACAATGATGCAATTGGTTAAGATGCTCTCAATCATGCCTCTGTAAAAAGTGGCCAGGACAGAAGGAGAAAGATGTTCTCATCCAACGCAGGAAATGCCGATGCTGGTTTCCACGCTTCACTAAGGAAGATGTGTGGAGAGACCAGTTCAGACTGTTAGTTTTCTCTACCCCCAGATACTTGATACTGTTGACCACCCCCATAGCTGCAGCTTTGATACACAGTGGAGTATGGCTATGCCAGCTCTGTCTAAAATCTACAATGATGTCCTTTGTTTTATTAGCATTCAGAACCAGATTAATTTTATTGCACCAGTCCATCAGAGCCTTCACTTCTTCATTGTCCTGGATAGGATCCACTACTGCCGTGTCATCTACATACTTCACAATATGATTCTTCTAAAGCTCTTCCAAACTCACATAGCCCTAATATAAATGTAGGGATTTTATTCAGTAAAGTTTTCATGTTACTATATTTTGCTACTATACTGTATGTATATAATTGTCATGAAATTTCAATAAAATGTATGCAACATACATTATAAATATCACACAAATTGTATTATAAATTAGTAAAGGTAAAGGTAAAGGTTTCCCCGCACATGCGTGCTAGTCGTTTCCGACTCTAGGGGCCGGTGCTCATCTCCGTTTCAAAGCCGAAGAGCCAGCGCTTGTCCAAGGACGCCTCCGTGGTCATGTGGCCGGCATGACTAGACGCCAAAGGCGCACGGAACGCTGTTACCTTCCCACCGGAGTGGTCCCTATTTTTCTACTTGCATTTTTACGTGCTTTAGAACTGCTAGGTTGGCAGAAGCTGGGACGAGTAACAGGCGCTCACTCTGTTACGCGGCACTCGGGATTCGATCCGCCAAACTGCCGACCTTCTGATCGACAAGCTCAGCGTCCTAACCCACTGAGCCACCGCGTCCCTTTATAAATTAGTATGGATTGTATAATTAAAATTCATAGAATCAACATGTTTCAGGATGTAATATACTTTTGTGTGTACTGCTAGCTAGATCAATCCTCGTATCAAGCAATTTCACTTTAAAAAAATCAAAGATCCAAGTGGGAAAAAACTTTGCTTGAGAATCTTAATACACATTGAAAACATATACCTACATCATTGAGAATATGTGTCTACATTAACCTCTAATGTGATAAATGTATATATAAATACACACGTTTGAGATTTAGAAAATAGTTATAATGTCCAAGAAAAGAGTTAGTAATCTGTGTCTTTCAACTACAATTCCCAGCATACTTCAATATTTATGGCAACTGCTGATAATTCTAATTCACTAGAATCTGGTAAACCAGCTCTTTTGATGGTATTTCAATCTTGAAAACAAATTTCAAAATAATTTCAGCCATCAAGTAGAAAATGACATTTTGAAAGAGGGATTGTATTCTTAATATTCATATATAAGAGTAGAGGAATTTCAGTCAATTTATTATTGACTTTAGCCAGCAAAAGAATTAGAACAGGGCTTTTCAACCTTTTCACCCATTGTACCACTTTTAGGATATGGCAACATCCAAGTACCACCAGTCGCCTAGAAAGATGTCAAAAACTTGTTGACCAAAAAAAGGAAAAAAGTGATGAAGTACAGATAGTTCTCGACTTACAACACTTCGCTTAGTGACTGTTCAAAGTTACAATGGCACTGAAAAAATTGCCCCCCAAGCTACAGCCAAGCAAGACACCTGCCTGCCTGCCCAGCGGTGCTCTTCCTCCTGTCTGTGGTTTTCATTGTTTTGAGCATTTCTGTTGAGGATTGGCAGCAGGGGTGGGGTGGGGTGGTGTTTGGTTTTTATTCTCCCTGTCTGTTGGGTGGGAGCAGCAGGTTTTGGTCACTTCACATGACCCTGGGACACTGTGACCATCATAAATATGAACCAGTTGCCAAGCATCTGAATGTAAATCACAAGATCCTGGAAATGCTGCAACATTCCAGCTGATTGGTGCTTCTTCTGGGCTCAGAAGTGCCAGGATGAACACTGAGCTCCAGCTGGAAACTGGTGCTGATCCTGGCACTTCCACTGAACCCTGACAGCCCCAAAGAAGCGCTGATCCTGGCACTTCCACAGAGCCCTGACAGCCCTGCAGCTCCAGCTATCTCTCACACAGGCTTGTGCGCTGCTGCCACTGGTTCAGCTCATTCCTCTCCCCAGCTACCACTTTTCTAGGATGGTCACGTACCACCTGCCAGGTGCCAATGTACCACAGGTAGTACCCATACCACTGGTTGAAAAGTCCTGAATTAGAGGAATCAAAATACCTGAAAGAAGAAGAAGTACAGGTTTTGTTGTTCCAATCACATTTTATGTCTGAGATTTTGAAAAAAATATGACAAGCCATTCTTTTGATTCCAGAGTGAAATATATTACTCTGAACCTCCAAGTTGTTGGATTATTTTCTTCCTCTTTAAGAATCATTTTACATATAGTGGAAATTTCTCATCAGAATATGATCTGAAGGGAATTTTTTCCCCTAACCTCTATAGTATTTTTACAGAAGAAGCACAAATTAGTTTATATTTTATTCTTGGATACTTAACTGATCATTTATAGGAAAAAGCATCATTGCGCTATTATACAACTCATTTTCAAAATCTAAATGTAGTTCTGTATATTTTTTAAGCATAAACATTCATTTATATTAAATATTTAGATATTTAAAGGTGTAGGGGTTGGGCTTTTATTTTTAATTAACAGCTATTTTTGGCACCATATGTAAATAAACTTATTTGAATTTAAAGAGGAAGGGAATGTTTTAAAAGGAAAGAACATGATAAGACAACTGCACATTATACATATAAAGATAGATTTGACTTTTCTATTTGAAATATGCATAATTCATATCCTAAACACACATTCCAGATGTACTGTATACTTTGTGCTGTTCTGGTCTACTGCATGCTATAATTAACATACATTTTCTTTGCTGAGTGACTTTTAGTGCCTTCAGAAGTTAATGGAAAAAAAACCCCTGTAACTCTGTAACCTTAACCCAAACTTTTGACAAACTTTTTTAGTTGATAGTGAAAGATCCAGTGCAACAACAGATCAAGCCTTTTTCAACCTTATACTCTATAAGCCCTCTTATTATAATCACTAACTAATTTGTAATTCTGCTAATTTTGTTTTCCTTGTATTTTTATTCTTGGCTATTTGTAAATTTTCTCGTAGGAATTTACTTAAATATTCACACACTTTTTTGTATACTTATCCTAATGAATGTGTGGTTATGTATCTCTGCACGTACATTTGCAATTTTCCATAAATATACACTTTTGCATATTTTAAAATATGTGTTTACTTCCCTAATGTGTAGATATTTGTATTTTTCTTTATTAGGTGAAAACCATATCACACATTTCTCAAAGTAGATATTTCTGTCAAATTTGTATACTCTGGGATTACACAGGCCCATTTCAAGGTTAGTAAATATTCAGAAGAATGATATTTGTCATCCATCCCTAATAGCTACCTAACCTATCTAGAGATCAGGGATTACAAGAGCTAGAATCCAAAAACTGAAATCTTGGGATAACTATATTAAAACTGGATTTCAGGTTTCGAATCTTTATTTTAGACTCTAGAGTAGACTATAAATCATTCTGGAAATTTCCTGAGCCACAAAACAATCCTAGGTATTCTATTCCTCTGGCTCTCATTCATCTATAACTGAAAGTAAATTGTACTGTGCATCTGATGAATTGAATATCATCCATGAAGCCTTATGTGAAAAGCAATTTGTTCAGTTCTAGGGTGCCAGAAGCACTACTGTTTTTAATATAATAAACTGACATAGCAGCTCCTTTTGGAACATGTTCTTGTCTTCTTCAATACAAAAAAGTCAGAGTAATAAGTCTCTGTCTCCGTCTCTCTCTCTCTCTCTCTCATTCATTCACTCACTCTCTTTGAGAAGGTAATTGAAGTTGAATTCTGAACATTTCTTGGGAAAGAAATTCTGCCAGGCATGATCCTTAGAATTTCCTATGAAACTTTGTCCCTCAGAGGATCAAGAAGGGCACCAGAAGAACAACTATCCTTGACTTGATATCAACAATAAAGAACTAGGACAGGAAGACAAAATAACAGAAAAATTGGAGGAAAACAATGTTTTTATACTAAAATTTCTAAACTTAAGGAAACTAGAATTCAATGTGTATTTTGTATTTCAATAAATAAATAAAAGATAATGGGAAATAAATTCAAGATGTGTGGGAGTTCCTGGAAAAGAAAATATGAAAAAGTAAAAGAAGAGTAGAAGACGACCATTATTATTACACAAAAAATAAGACAAAACAATTATGTGTATCCAATCAGATCACCAAGGAAAAATATGTGTATATTGTGTGGAATGTTGCAGAAAGGCTGTATAGAGGTTGGGAAAGGTAGTTAATAGCAGCTAAAAAAACCTACTTTGGATTCTTCAAAACAGAGAAGAAAACCATCACATCATTACAAGTAGTTTGAGCCCAAACTTTATGTTGCTAAGTGAGAAATTTGTGAGTTTTGCTCCATTTTAAGACTTTTAATGCCACATTTGTTAAGTGAATCACTACAGTTGTTAAGTTAGTAATATGGTTGTTAAGTGAATCTGGCTTCCCCATTGACTGCTTGTCAGAAGGTTACAAAAGGAGATTGTATGACCCAGGACATTGCAACTGTCATAAATATGAACCAGTTGTCAAGCACCTGAATGTCAATCACATGAGCATGGGAATGCTGCAATGGTTATAAGTGTGACCATTGTCTTAAGTCACTTTTTTCAGTGCTGTTATAACAATCACTAAGTGAACTGTTGTAAGTAGATGATTACCTGTATATAATCTGTTCAATGAAAAAAAAGAAGAAGCAAGGACTAATTTCTTTTGCTTCTCTCATTTATCTGGAATTCTGAAGCATTTGGAGCCATAGCAATAGAGGGGATATCTAGAAAAAAAAATGTCTAAAAATATCTGAGAGAAGCTGGATAGTTTTAAGGCCAGCAAATTTTCTTTGGAAATGTTCAGATGAGGATAGGCATTCAAGATTCAACTTGATGGATTGACAGCTAGTTACTATAAAAATTTGCAGTCAGAAATGGTGGAGCCTTTGAAGTATTTATTTAGAACAATTCAACTTGGGGGAGTATTGCCCCCATCATGGAGAACAGCTTTCATAACATTGATTCTGAAGGAGGATCAAGATCTTAGTCAACCAAAGAATTATAGACCAATATCTCTTTTAAACACTGATTATATGATATTTGCTAAAGTATTGGCAAATAGAATAATGAATGTAATGCAACAAGTGATACATAATGATCAGTCGGGGTTTATAACTGGTAGACAAATTGTTAACTTATTGGAATATTTGGAAAGAAACAACCAAGTCTCTGCTGCATTGATATTTTTAGATGCAGAGAAGGCTTTTGACTAATTGAATTGGCAATTTTTATTGAAAGTAATAGAAAAGATGGAATTTGGGGATTATTTTTTACAGGCTATTAAAGCAATATATCAAAAGCAAATGGCACAAATAATTTTAACGATAATTTAACAGAAATTTGTAAAATTGAAAAAGGAACAAGGCAGGGATGCCCTTTATCACCACTGTTGTTTGTTTTAACACTGGAAATATTATTGATTAAAATATGTGAATCAAATAAGATAAAGGGAATTAAAATTAGGCATCAAGATTATAGATTGAGAGCATTTGCAGATGACTTGGTTGTTACTTTAAGTCAACCTACTCAATCGGTTTTAGAATTACTGGATGTGATAATACAATATGGACAAGTTTCTGGATTTAAAGTTAATAAGCAAAAAACTAAAATATTAACAAAAATATGACTATAAAACAAAGAGAAGCGTTAGAAAAATCAACAGGATTTGAAATAGTAAAAAAGGTTAAATACTTGGGGGTATATATCACAGCATCAAATGTGAAATTATATAAAAACAATTATGAAAGTACAAAAGAAGATTGATAGTTGGAAAAAATTACAATTGTCTTGTTTGGGGAGAATAGCAGCCATGAAGATGAACGTCTTACCAAAATTTTTATTTTTGTTCCAAATGATACCAATACTTAAGAAAGACGCAAATTTAAATGAGTGGCAAAAAGGTATTAATAAATTTATCTGGGCAGGGAAAAGACTGAGACTAAAGCTTAAAATAATGCAAGATGCACATGAGAGAGGGGGTTCGAAGATGCCCAATTTGAGATTATATTATGATGCATTTGCGTTATCAACAATTAGTGATTGGTTCAATTTAATGGATGAAAGAATATTGAATATTGAGGAGTATGATTTATTGTATGGATGGCATGCATATTTATTTTATGACAAAAAGGTGGATAATATTTTTAAGACTCATATCTCAAGGAACGCTTTGCTCCAAGTTTGGAAAAAGTACCAATATATATTAAATAATAAAATACCTATATGGGCAATACCTAGACATGCAATAGGAAATATAAATGTGGAGCAGAAACAAGATGTGATTACCTATCAAGAACTTCTTAGGATGGAAGGGAATATTTTGAAACTGAAACCTTTAAATGTTTTAAAGGAAGAAAAGATAGTACAGACTTGGTTTCAGTTTGTACAATTACAAGCTAGATGGATAGAAGATCAGAAAATTGGTATAGTAAATGCTGATGAAAATTTGATAAAGCAAATTAGAGATCAAAGTCAATTAAAAGGTTATATAATGCTCTTATAGAGATTGATTCAGAATTGGAGTTAGTTAAAGATTGAATGATAAAATGGGCTCAGAATATTCAAGAACCCATAATGATGGATACTTGGGGAAAAAATTGGGTTAGAAATGTAAAATTTACGCAAGCACAAAACCTAAGAGAGAATTTTTACAAGATGTTTTATAGATGGCATTTAGATTCTAAAAAGTTAGCATGTATGTATCCAAATCAACCACCTAAGTGTTGGAGATGTGATAGTGAAGAGGCAACTTATTATCATATATGGTGGACATGTAAAAATGTTAAAGCCTTTTGGATAAAAATATGGTGGATTTTTCAGAAAGTTTTTAAGAAAAAAATAAGATTTATACGGCAGCTATTCTTATTGGGGATTATTTCAGATTGTACTGTTATAGAAACTAAATTAATGTTACACTTAATAACTGCAGCCAGACTGTTGGTGGTGCAACATTGGAAGAAAGATTTACCTACAATAGAACAATGGATACTTAAAGTAATGGACATAGCTGAAATGGCAAAAGTTTCAGCATATTTGAAAGAACAGTCACAAGAAAAATATATTTTGGAATGGAAAAGATGGATTGATTATATTTAGAACAAATATGGAACTAAAAAGTTTCAAATAGCATATGAATATTTTTTACAATTATAGAAGTGTTATTATAATTACTTTAGTTTTGTTATAAGGGAGTTAAAGGTGGAAGGTTTGTTAACGTTGTAATAGATATTTATCATATGTTTGCATAAGATTGCTATATGTAGTACCCTGTATTCTGCTTTGGGAAGTCCGGGGGGGGGGGGCGGGGAAGGGGGGGGGGTTGATGGGGAGGGGCGGTTTATTATTAAAAATTTTGTAAAACTTTTCAATAAAAAAAAGATTCAACTGAATTTCTAAATTAAGTCAGTTTTGGGGATAAAAATGTTGAAATATGATACAGTTATATATACATACTATAGTTGCTGTTGTTAACAATTGTCATTCAATTTTTATTTATAGTAAGTGTCTAGTAACATAAATTCTCTGGCTACTCCAGAAGAAATATCTTAGAAGCCATTTAAGTGTTTGAATAGATTATGGAGAATTAACTTGCTTGAGGGAACAAATGTCTCAAAGATGGCAAGGAAAACCAAGCAGATTACTCCCATGTTGGGGACCATTATCAAAAAGACCAACTTCTTAGTAGACCATCTCACTTTATTTAAAAGATTAAGGGTGCTTACTGTTTTGCAGTACATAAGAGGATTTGCCTTAGATTCCTTGAGAAAATTGGAAAATTCCAGCAGGTAATACGTGGAAAACCCTCTAGGCTGAGACTTGCAAGATGACTAAAGATGATATTTGAGATTATAAACATATCATTGAGTTCAATAGCAATTCTCCTACAAAAAGCAGTTTTGTGACTTCACCCTTTGATTCACTATAGAGAGAATTTTGTATATCTTTACTGCATATGACTGTTGAAATATCAAAGGCTGAAACTTTGATGCAAGATTTCAAAGTGTTAAAAAAATAATTTGCAGCAGAGAAATATTTAAAGCAACTGTTTGTTTCTTCAAACAGAAAGACGCAAAATTCACCTATTTGGGGTACTTCTGGAACTGAATCTTATGTACATTTGTTTGACAATCCTTTTATCTCCTGCATAGACCATAATTGCAGAACTTAAGAGTTTCAGCCAGATTGCCCTGTGGCTTTATTCACCAAAAATTATAGCTTTCTCCTGATGAAAAAATAGCCACGGAATGATGTCTCCCCATGCTGAACTACTAATTAAAGCAAGGGTTCCATACCCCTTGGCGAATTCAAAAAGATTTATGTTCATTATATTCCTCATGACTCTTTAACATCAAAATTCATTTCAAACTGTTTAGAACATTAGAATGCCAGCATGGATTCTGTTTTTTCAATCTTATACATTTAAAAACATCAACCTCCTGTTTGGAATACCGTAATGCACTCCATATGAGGCTGCCATGGAAGAACATTCAGAAGTTACTTACTGAATGGGGCAGCCTGGATAGTGAAGGGTATATCCCAATATACTTAGGTGATCCTGACATTTTAGGAGTTGCTTCGGTTACCAGCTAGCTTCTGGGTGTAATTCAAGGTGCTGTTTTTCACCTTTCACTTTTTTCACCTCTATAGAGCTCTGGATCTGTTTATATGAGGGGCCCCTCCTCTTACATGAATCTGCCTCTCCAACTGGATCAAATGCAATTAGCCTCCTCCATCCCTCCCTGATGGGAGCCAGGAGATGGTTGCCCCTGCCCTTTGGAACTCCCTCCCAATAAAAATATGCTCAACCTCTCCCTCCTAAACCTCAGAGAAATCATGAAGATTTGTTCCCTCTTGAATAGGAGAAGAGGGTTTTGTGATTTGAAGGTTAGGTTGCAAAAAGATATACTTGTGGTGGGTTTGTTTTTTTTAAAAAAATGATGCTTATACATCATTTGGGACTTTCTGGAGCATTTTAATGCTTTCATTATTAGCTCTTAAAGCCTGGGAGAATGGATGACTAAATCAATCAATAAACTGCAGAATCCTTGAGATATGATATTATGTATGAATATTAAGAGATAAGCCTCATTATGTCAACATTTCACTCATCCAGTTCAATATATTTTATCCCCAATGAGGGTATAGATGACAGCAGCCAGACTAAACTATCACATGCTAATAAATCCTACACCCAGGTAGGAAAGAAAACTACCCTTTCTCCATGTGTCCCTACCTTTATTTTCTTTACATCACCCAAGGCTTCTGAAAATTCTCAGGGCAGGAATCACTTCTGGACTGTAAAACACTATGCACCCTCAATAATCTGTTATTGCCATTCATTTTTGTTGCCTCAATAAAAACCACTGTCACGTAAGAACAAATTTAAAAGACATTAGTGAAAATAGAGTATTACAGTAGAGTTCCCTAGGGGAACTCTACTTTTTACTACCACATTAGCAATGGACAATCTTGAATAGGTGTCAGGTCCCCATAGATCCCTGTTGGGCCACTGCCATTTTAGTGGGAGGGGAGAACCTCAGGGCTGTGATGTATTCATTTTTCTTTGTTCCTCTTTTGCTTTGATGTATCTTCCTGGGAAACGGGAGGTGTGAGGGGGGAGCCTGGGGCCATATCTTTATCTCATTTCCAAGAACCAAGGCCACAGCACCTGACAACAACTTTTTATCAGCTTAGTGTCTTCACAACACCTTTACACCACTAGATTGGCTCCATGGATTGGGAAGTGGGCAGGAGTTTTGAACAATTGGAGTTTAACCTAATGTTTTCGCACGGGAAATTTAGATTCTGCATGTTTTCTCTGCAACCACTATCTTTCAATAAAAGTTCCTTTTGAAATGCTGCTCACTTCAAGAGTTCAGCTTTCTTGATGGAATAGTTGAGGCGAGGCCTTACATTAGGCAGGATCTGCAAAGAATCAACCCAGAGTGGCACCAGCCCTACTGTGGGGGCTAGGTACCTGATGTCCAACCAGGGCAGTGAGCATGAAGAAGCTAAGTGTTGGAGGGAGACCTCTACCAAAACTCACCCTGACAGCAAATGGACAGAGGAAGCTGCCACCCTGGAGGATCCCTTGAAGCTAAGATGGTTCATTGGTGTGGGGAAGAAGGAAGACTGGGATAAAAGGACTAAAGGAGTCAATCTCACCTGCAGAAGCCAACAGCATGGCTGGACATGTGAGATGGAAGTGCTGTATGATGACAGTGAACCAGAGGAAGAACCAGACCATGCCGATTGCCTCATGAAGCAGGCAATGCTTCATGAGGATTCTCACCTCACAAGGTTCCTGCCAGGACTCTCTGTATAAATAGGGCATAGTATCCTTTCCTCAATGTGTGTGTGGGGTCCTACATCAAACTGTAAATGACATCATGACCAGCTATAAGCTGGGTGCACATACTGGTCCATTAAATTTATATTTTTTAAAAAAATATAAACAATGCTGTGCCTAGACATTGATATTTGAACATAGATCTTTTTGACATTTATATTTTTTGGGTTCTATTAATCTAGTTAAAATATTAATTTATTTTGCTAGTCCATGTGTGATATGCCATACACTAAATAAATCTTCATCTCTAATTTCCAGGGGGTGGGGGTGGGGGTGGGAGAGAGATTTGTCTTCTTATTCCATGACTGATCAATTTGTCCAACTTTCAATTTTAGGCAATGGGCACAAATTCTAAGATGCATTAGTATCTCCATAGCCTCCTGGAGTTTGTTTCCAAGGATGTCTTTAGTGCATTTTCATTCCCATAGAGAGCGATTTCTACTTTTTACATGTTGGAAATTCAAGTTCCTTTGAGTGAATGCAGACAACAAAATAGCATCTTTAGTATAGAATCTTTAGAAAGCTTTCAGATGAATTCCCTTATTTACATAGCTTTTTCTTTCATATGAGTGGCTCAAAGAATTGCCCCTGATATCATGTTCTGATTCCTTAAGGCAAGTGAAGCAGAAAGCATGAGGGGAAAAAAATGTCCTGCCTGTCAAATGGCAATGACTGCCTGTCCCATGTACTGTAAATGTTCTCTGATTGTAACCAAACTTTAAATGGTTCATTCAGAGGAATATTTCATCTAAATAGCATGCAAATTATATTTGGGATGTTACTCAGTCACTTAAATTGTCACTTTTAGATGTTAGAATTAAGTAGCAATTGCAATTTCAGATGCCACGTATCTACAACACAGATGGTGTGGATTTGTGACGCTTAATCTTATTTTTGTTTCTATGATTACTTTTTTTCAGTGTAACCCATCTTGAGAGGGCTGTACAAGCACTTACAGATGGCACAGATATGTAAAATAGCTAAACAAATAACATACTATTAGAAAGACTGTCAACAGTGATTGAGTTTGACTGTTGTTATTGCTGCTGTTGTTATATATCTTCTTTTTATGCTGATACAGAAGTTAAAAACAGCCAAGCTGCATGCCTTTAGTTCTACACATTAGCCACAAAGCCTCCTGGGTAAGACCTAATTATAAAATATGAGATTATGGTTTTGTTCAATGTCACACCATTCTTTACATCCATAGGCCCAGAACCAATGAAAGAATCTATGACAACAGTACTAAATAACACAACAAACCAAGCAAGATCAAAACACCCAGAATCATGAACTTTATCTATTTCTGCCTCACTACCTACTTTTAGTTTGATGGACAAATATACCAACAAACCCTAACTCTGATTTATTCTTCAGTCTCAAGTGAAAGTGGCAAGGATGTAGCTTTGAACTCTATTTAAGATGGGGTTTTTGCCTGGATCCCAATTGGCAGATAGGGTTGAAACAATCCATTCTCTACTCCTAAGATGCCTTTCCTCTTCATCATCTCCTTTTCCCTTTCTCTCTCCCTCTCTCTGTCTTATAATTTCTTTTCTTGCTTTCTCTTCTAGTAACATGGAAAGACATATTAATTTTGCATAAAGTCTACAGAGTGAGGGAGAGAGACACAGACAGACAGACACACATATAAGGTAAAGGTAAAGATTCCCCCACACATGCATGCTAGTTGTTTCCAACTCTAGGGGCCGGTGCTCATCTCCGTTTCAAAGCCGAAGAGCCAGCGCTTGTCCGAGGACGTCTCCGTGGTCATGTGGCCAGCATGACTAGATGCCAAAGGCGCACAGAGCGCTGTTACCTTCTCACCGGAGTGGTCCCTATTTTTCTACTTGCATTTTTACATGCTTTCGAACTGCTAGGTTGGCAGAAGATAGTGTGTGTACACACACACAAACACACATTTAAATAGCACAATAGAAATTAAATATCACAATATTGTTTCATAATATATGGGATAAGGCACTCCCAGAGATGTTGATCAAAATTACCTACTGGGTAAATATTGTTTCATATACTACTGCTATATTTATCTCAAGGTTATTTCCTTCACATGCATTTCTTTCATGTGTCTAAAAAAAAAAAAGGACATGCCCTGACTGCTACACAAAATACTTCTCCCCTGACAGTCGCCTATTTCTGATGTCTAGTAAAAAAATAATAAGATTTGGAGAAAGTGTTTATCATATATCTCATTAGCATATTGGTTTAATGATATTACTAACGGTATGTATGTTTTCTCATTGGCTGGAGAGCAGAAGGAATTTACTGAAATTGCTTGTCTCTTCTATATGTGCACCTTGTCAGTTTCACTGTAATTCATTAAGAAGACTGATAGGAATAAAGAGATTTGCCACACTGTAGGTGACAATGGCTATGAAAAATTCAAAGAAAGGTGATAAAAGATCTATGCTGTATAAAATAATATAGAAAATATAAGATACTTCAGAAAGAGCACAATATATATAATTTCTTTCACACTTGGTCAAACTGGCTTAAAAATGTATCCAGTGAAAAATGTACACTTTGTCACACTAAGTTCAATAAGACTTGTTTAGCAACAAAGCATAGGAACTTAGCTGTTACTTGTAAGATAGCTGATTGTGCATCATTAATGTTCTTTGATGCCATTTTCTAGGCTCTGATTCATTTGGTATCTTCATTTGCTCCCCCTCCAACAAGGCAGAATATCGTAGTCTAAATAATTATGCAAATGAAAAGCATGTGTGGGTATCATGGAGAATTCTGAAGTTCTACTTACAAAAAATTCTCTTTGCTTTATTTACTTTTTTTTAAAAAAGAAATAAATAATCTTCTACTATTTATTTTAATTAAAAACAGGATACTCTTTCTAAATTGTGAAATGTGCAGTAAAAACATGTATCTGTGGATTATATTTTGTTCAGTTATATTTTCTATTTATTAAGGCTTCAGCAAATCATTTGGTCACTGAAAGAAAGAATAGCTTTAATATCAATTTTGCTCTTTGGTGACTAGATAACCTCTAAGACATTACTATTTTATGTAATTATTTTATAAAATTTAATGTGTAAATGTGAATTTAGAAATTTCTGAGAGTCTTTTTAAGCAGTAGAAAATATCCCCTTAGCTTTACAGAGGTAATTGGCACCATCACACAACATGTTAGTGAGAGAAGAAATATATTCTGCTTATGCAGATCCAACCAACATGTGCAGGTATAGATCCCGGAAGGTGCAGTCTGAGAGAAAATGTAATCAGCCAATGATGTCCATTTTGCTGACCAACAGCTGGACAATATTAATTGTACTATCAAAAGCTAACATTGTGAAAAATCAGTAGATGACAAAAATGCAATAAACTTTTGCATTTTTATTTTAATAAAACATAAATAATATATTAAGCAAGGCGATAATAAAAAGTTACTGGCTTTTTTACATTTCAGCTCATTTCTACATTTATGCTGAGATAACAAAAAAAAAGCAATTAATTTACAGATGAATATGTGTTTATTCATACTGAATAAATGGTAATTCAAGGCAAACATTTAGTCTGCTTTAAAAAAAATACAGATTAGTTCAACGTTTTCGAATTGAAGGCAAGAAAAACTCTGCACGCTAAAATTATGCATTGAACTTGTGTTTCCTAGGTAGACTTCCAAATTTTTGTTAACTCAATATATTTAACAATGTTTATTTCCAGTTCTGAAATCTGGTACAATAAGCTTCTCTGCAAACTTAGTCAGATACAATTTGCATTAATTAGTACTGTTTTTATTTAGAATTTTATTTTTTTTATTTTGGAATGGGCAGAGGGTGAGGGAGACTCTTACGTTATCAGAAAGTTGGTCCACCAGTCTTGTTTAGTTCTTCTTAAAAGGTAAAGGTAAAGGTTCCCCCACACATGCGTGCTAGTCATTTCCGACTCTAGGGGCCGGTGCTCATCTCCGTTTCAAAGCCGAAGAGCCAGCATTTGTCCGAGGACATCTCCATGGTCATGTGGCCGGCATGACTAGACGCCAAAGGCTCACAGAACGCTGTTACCTTCCCACCGGAGTGGTCCCTATTTTTCTACTTGCATTATTACATGCTTTCGAACTGCTAGGTTCTTCTTACAAAGCTCAAATTACGTTTGCCTTTTAATACAGCAAATTCATGCAACTTTAAATACCTGAAATCACCTTGTTCTGATTTTTTAAAAATTTCTGTTGTAAGTTTTTGCAGAGCCACAATGATCAAACAGCAGCAGCAGCAACAATAACAATTACAATTCACTGAAACTAAACTCTTTCCAAGCTGATTTCATTTTATTGGGAGAAGGAAATTCTAAAGACATTTGTTATGGCACTAAAGGCAATGGAAACATATTCAGGATTAATTATAATAAAATGCCATCTGGTTTCCCAATTAACAATGGCAGCCAATGAAAACATATTTATTTCTTAGTGTGGTATCACAGCTGGGTGTTGACTTATAGTTCTAACTGGGAAAAGCAGGTCAAAACAAAATGCCTCTAACAAAACAATGTTGTGGTTTGGTGCAGGTCATAGAGTTACCTATTTAAGGGAATGGAACACTATAACTTTGAGTTACAATAACATTCAATTTCATATAGTTCAATGCAGAATCTATATGGCTGAATGCACTTGGAGAATAACTGATTAAGGCTAATAAAAGAGAGCACACCACCTCCCAAAGCAGTTGTTCCTTTCTTAATGATAGTGAAAATCTGCTTCTCTAAATATCTATGACTGGTGCTAGACCTCCTTTATGGAGCAATAATCTTCTCTAAATATCCCTTCAGGTAATTAATGTCTGCCACTAAATCTTTTTTATTTATTTATTTTTTGCTTTTTTATACATAGCTATTTTAACCAATCCTCATAAGACTTGTTATACTACTTACATGTTGTTTCTCTCTTCACACATCTTCACTGATCTTTGGAACCTGATGCAGACCTCCAGGTGTAGTTTGATTAGCAGTATCTGTGGGGTTGTGGAAAGGAAGAGAAAATAGTGAAAACATCCCTGCACTGATACAACACAAACTCTACTCCTTTTGTACAAGCACCATGATATCACAGCTTGCTTCTCAAATGGTATGATCTTCAGCTTCATCCTCTTGGTTAGATTATAACAGTTGATAACCCTTTAGATCCCAATTGTGGTTTTTATGTTAATTTGTCTTTTCAGCTTCATTCCCTCTGCAAATATATAAGCCACTGGACAATCACATTGCAACATTTCACTATAGCTGTATAACACTGCTCTTTTTACTTCCCAGCAATTGGGCAATGCAATCAATGCAATACAGTTAATTTTCAGGCAAATACTACCTCCTCCCACCAATACATAACACTGATTTACATTGACAAAATAATGTTAGAAAAGGTTCACAGTCTTGTAAATTCTGCTTCAGTGCTGTGGGTTCAGTGTAATACTAATTCTTAAGCACTGTTATATTTCTCTCTCTCTCTCTCTCTCTCTCTCTTTGTTTTACTGAGTAGCTCTGCTTTTGGAGAATAAACCAAAACTTAGGTGCAGAACAACCTTGCAAGCTTTTCTGCAGGTAAGTACTTTACATTTATCACTAGTTTATATGACTAGAAATTGGCAAGCAGAGAAGAAACTTGATTGGCTACTAAATACTCTAAAATAGGGGTGTCAAACTGCTGGCCCACAGGACAGATGCATCATGAAGAAACCATGCCCACTCCATTGCTGGCAATGGCAAAAAAAGTTCCAATACATCATGCAATGTCACATGACGTCACGAGTTTGACATGTCTTGTCTAAAGGTAGAACTCAACATCTTGTTTCCAAAATGGTTCCGTTCAGCATCTTGAATACCACAAGAATTAGCAATTTGTCAAGGTTCTGTACTGGCTAATGGATCTCATAAGAAGATAGTTATAAGAAGTCAGGGAAGGTAAACCCCATTTCCCTCTCTGGTAATCCAGGACTAAACTTTATACAATACACTTTTTTTGATTCAGAGAAAAGAAAAAGAGAAAGAAGTGCTTAAGCAACTTTTTCTTTAAAGTTCAACTTTTAAGAGTGCTCTGTCCAATATAAATATCATCAACAGTGGTTGTTTTCAAAAAAAATGAGCAAAAAGGTAATTGTCCTTGAGATGATTTCTCCAAAGCTGAACTTCTTTCCAAGATACTACCAATTGCTTGTGGTTGTATTTCATTGTCCTTCTTTCTCCCTATCTTTACCTATCTGTACCTATATCTATTCCTAAACACATACCTATATCATCTGTAATTCATCACATACAGAAGACATTCCTGTGTTTTCAGGAAAGGCCTAATTTCTTCTCAGAATCTAATCTAGAAATGGGCATTATCTTGGTGTGAAATGTTCTGCCCTTTTCTCTCCTTTAAACAGGTTTATCTGTCCATGAATCTGGAGAAGTAATTGTAATTGAAGTGTCCATTACTCCCAAAGCAGCTGCATCATTTTCTTGGACAAAGCTGCGTCCAATATGAGAATTCTAATTTAATAAAGAGATTCTTGTCATAGGCACTATCTCTCCAATCAGCTTTTCCAAATATATTTTCTGCAACAGTGCAGATGTGTTTCTGTATTTTAAAAAATCCCATTCTAAATAGAAGACAGAAATACCAATGGAAGAATAATCAGATAAGATGTGCATGTTTCTAATATCTTGCCAAGCATGACATATCAGGGAAACCAATTTTATTTTGCTGTCTGTGCTTTTCTGCACAATTTCCCCAGAATCCCAAGAAGGTGATCTCTGTAGCAGAGACAGATGGAGCTTGAAAATTAGTCTTCAAACATGGCTCACAGCACAGACCAAGGGACTAGAGTCATTTTTTGTTAAACTACTCAGTCCCCTGAGTCACTATCGCTTGGGTCTTATTTTGCATCATGCTAAAGGATTCAAATATTCAGACATTGACAGCTTTAAGAAATCAGATGAAAGAAAAGTTGGATGACATATCTTCATTGCTCTTTATATAAAAGGAAAATAAAACTTCCCACTGCCAACAAAATTTATCTATGTTAGGAAGGAGGGAGGAAAGAAGGGAAGGAAGGAAGGAAGGAAGGAAGGAAGGAAGGAAGGAAGGAAGGAAGGA
>JAKJMR010000104.1:2525935-2554723 GCA_024449315.1 Daboia siamensis
AATAGAATAGAATAGAATAGAATAGAATAGAATAGAATAGAATAGAACCTTGGAAGTCTTCTAGTTCAGCCCCCTGCTCAAGCAGGAGAACTATAGCATCTCAGACAAGTTTCTCTCCCATTTGATATCTGGATAAATGAAGTTTCCTATTACTACTGTGGTATGCTTCCTACATACATTTGGTAACTGACTGGCAAAGAGTTCATGTATTTGGTTGGGTGGCCTGTAACATACACCTATGGTGACGTCACTTTTTTTTCCTCTTTATATTGACCCATATACATTCTGGAGAGATTTTATCTTTGATCCTGTGCATTTCAGTAGATATGTAGATATGTTCTCTTACATATAGCACAACTCCCTCTCCTCTTTTTGTAGACCTGTTTCTTTTGAACAATTGAACAAAGAACTTCCCTTTAAAACTGTATTTGAAAACTTTTTTTAAAAAAGTGTTTTCGTGGAAAACTTTGTGCTTTGGATCAGTGCAATTCACCGTTGAAAGCCATTTTGGATGCTCCTGTGCTTTCCTCATTACTGGTATTTCTGCCTTAAAAAATGAAGGGCCAAATTTTTGCAAAGTTGTAACAATGAAATACATGATATAATCAGCAATTTATGGGTTAAAATCCTCTTTAAAAACCTTTCTATATCTTCTATCCATTCCATTCTGCCCCAAAAATCTGGTATTTTGATGCTTGTTCATTATATCCCATGGATAAATCTTTTAAATCCAAATTCATACCTGTAATTGATTGAATCAGGATGGTATTGCCCTTAAAACATGCATTACCAGAGTAGCAGAGCTGGGGTACGAGCAGGGCCGGCTGAGAGGTTTTGCGGGAGCACTGGCAGCTGCTCTGAGTCTGGCAGCAGGGCGTATCTCTGAGGAGGGAAGAAAAGGAAGGAGGAAGCTGACAGGAGGGGGGGGGAGAGAAAGAGACCAGAGGAAGGTGGGGTTTTTTGGTGGGAGATTGGGTGGAGCCAACTGAGAAAAAAGAGAGAGAGCTTAGCTTAATGGAGCCTGTTGTCCAGAGCTAGCTGAGTGAAGAGATGG
Source organism: Daboia siamensis (assembly GCA_024449315.1). Taxonomy (NCBI): domain Eukaryota; kingdom Metazoa; phylum Chordata; class Lepidosauria; order Squamata; family Viperidae; genus Daboia; species Daboia siamensis. Next base: position 2,526,990 of record JAKJMR010000104.1, read on the forward strand.
AGAGAGAGTGTAAAAAGGCCAGACAAAGAGAGGGAGAGAAGGTAGGTTGGGGAGTTTTATTTCTTCTCCCTTGTTGGAGCCAGCTGGGCAAAGAGAGAACCAGGAAAGAGTTTGACCAGGTTGAGGGTATGTCTTTTAGTGGGAAGTAGAGGTGAAGTGGCTCGATAAGGACCGCTCGGAGACAGCAGGCTACAGTTAACAGTTTATTGAGGTACCGGACAATCATCTGCTCCGTTCTGCTCTTTTATAGCCAGCCACCGGCTGGCTAGACCAATCGGCCGTTCGTCCTCCTCCCGCCTGAACTACTGAGCCAATCGGCTGCATTGGCTTGTTTGACAGTTCAGAATCCTCGTGGCGGCTGCGCATGCATAGTGGGTGACTGGTCTGACAGCTGAGAGCTGTCAGCTGCCGCGCCTGCACCTGCGCTGGCGGCAGCTTTTGACAGCTGTCAAAAGCTGCCACGTGTGCTCCTGTCACAGTTATTTACCTCACACAGTGTTTAACCTGAACTTATAACATTTAACCTTTTAACATTAATACATCACAAGAGAGGTTTTATAGGATCCACTGGAGGAGGCAAAAAGGGGATAAGGAAGGGAAAGGGGAAAGATAACATACTGTATAGTGAGAGCAGAGAGAGGTGAGGAGAGTGGATAAAGGAGGGCCCCTGTGAGCTCCAAAGAAGAGCTGATTACCATCATCTTAGGCAAGTTGCTGTCACCAGAGACTGATTACCATCGCTTGAGGCAAGTTGTTGTTACTAAAGACTGAGTTACATTGTCTTAGGCAAGTTGCTGTCACCAGAGACTTATTGCCATTGGCTTAGGCAAGTTGCGATCACCGGAGACTGACTACCAGAGATTGGCTAATATCATCCTAAGCAGGTTGCTGTTACTAGGGATGAACTACTACTGTTGTATGCCTGTTACCAGACTGACTAACATTGTCATAGGCTAGTTGCTACTATCAGAGACTGGCTAATATCATCCTAAGCAGGTTGCTGTTACTAGGGACTGACTACTACTGTTGTATGTCAACTGTATGTCAACTGTTGCTACCAGGACTTTACTCTCATTGTCTCTTGTAAGTCTTACTGCCTGAGGTCAACTATCCTCATCGCACATGAGTTACCATCAAAAGAGATCAACCATCACTGCCCTATGAGCATGGCTGAACATCACCATGCTATGTGCTCTGTCAGGCAGAGGTGCCAACATGAGAGAGCCTCTGGGTGAGCAGCCAGCCAAAGAGAAAGCCAGGAGAGTCTGGACTTTAGTGGTCCCTTTGGGGGTGGTGCTACACCAATTTAAATGGAATCAGGTCCAATTTGCACAATTGGTTGCCAAAATGCAATTCATGACAGCCCAATAGATCTCACTAACTCAGATGTCTGGTTATCTGATTTTTTTTTTCTAAACACAGAACAAAGCTCCACAAATAGATCAAATAGTGTAATCAATTGACCTTAGTCATAATTTATTTTTCTTATTGCTTTGATGGTCCCTGATCTTAAAAAGGTAAAGTTTCCCCCGCACATGAGTGCTAGTCGTTTCCGACTCTAGGGGCCGGTGCTCATCTCTGTTTCAAAGCCAAAGAGCCAGCGCTTGTCCGATGACATCTCCGTGGTCATGTGACCGGCATGACTAGACGCCAAAGGCGCACGGAACGCTGTTACCTTCCCACCGTAGTGGTCCCTATTTTTCTACTTGCATTTTTACGTGCTTTCGAACGCTAGGTTGGCAGAAGCTGGGACGAGTAACAGGCGCTCACTCTGTTACGCGGCACTCGGGATTCAATCTGCCAAACTGCCGACCTTCTGATTGACAGGCTCAGTGTCCTAACCCACTGAGCCACCCATCTTACATGTACACTAATCATTTTGGTGCTTCGGTTCAAAAATGATCTTCTGATACAGTAGCTGTACCTTTTATATAACATTGTTTAGGAAAATTCAGTTGGATTGAATTTAGTTTTCAATCATTCACTCTTCTTTATATTATTCCTCAACTGCAAGAGAGCACAAACAAAATATAAATAATGTTCATTCAGCAAAGCAGTATGTAGCAATACTTGCAAAAAAAATAGGTACAGAGGTGCAGTAATGTTAATTTAGCAAAAGAAAGTGATAATCTACTCAGCAGGTTTATTCAGTACAATATGCTTATACATAAAAGATATTTTAAAAATTATTAACAGTAATTAGTTTTACTTCCTTTTTAAATTGTGATGTTGAGTTGTATCCAGGTAAATATACAAAGCAGTGTACTAAGCAGGGGCAACTGATTGTTATAGTATGTTTGCAATGACAACCAACAAACTCACTAAAGTGAGGATTTGCAGAGCCAAGTGTGTAAAGAATGCAGAAAAAGAATACAGTCTAATCAAATTGAGCAAAAACACTTTTTGGGCAAAAAATATCAATTGTTAAATACCAAAAAGATTTGCATGGTTTCAGAGATATGCCTTCCTGCCAAACCACTATGTTTTTGTTTTGTTTTTCCCCACTATATTCAGACAGTCCCCTAAATTAGTGGCATATTTTGGGAGTTTCATGAAGAAAAGGGGGAGATCACTTTCCATGAGCTTGTTTTATACATAGTATGGATCCAAGTGTATATTTTTCAAGCTTCCTTCAACTCAGTTTGATATCCCCCTCTCTCTTGCTCTATAGCTGCACACACTGGTTACAGCATGTTCAAATCCAAAACGAACAAAAAGAGAATAAAGTCTGGGTTCTCTCATTCTTTCATTGAAATCCCCCATCGGTAATTAAAAGCTTGACTTGCTTTATTTTGTCTTTGATACGAGTTGCATGTTTTGCCACCCTCTGTTTTCCCATAAATGTGACATTTGGGTCCTTTACTTCTTTTGAGCTTTCAACTGGGCATTCAAGATAATTGAATCTAAAGTGACAGGAACAATTAAAAAGTAGGGTTATTTATTATTCTAATTTGGGTAAATTTCTATATATCCATCTCTTATCCTCTTTCTCTCCATCTGGAAAAGAGACTCTGAAGCAGAACTATCTACCCCATTTACTTTAATTTGTTCTTTTACAGTAACTGTGTAATGTTATTGACTAAGGGTGCAGTCCTAAACCTGCTTAGTGGCAGTAAGTACTGCTGAACTCAATTAAACTTATTCCCAAGTAGAATGTGCTGTATAGATTGCACTCTTTGTTATGTTGTTAATAAATAATGTAATACTATTTATCATGGTTGTGTTGATTAACCTTGTATTATAAACTGCCTTAGGTGAGGATAGATATTATGAAAGATGCTATAGAAGTATTGCAAACAATTTGGGGGAAACATCAAATTTCCTATTTAATTGGGGAGCTATCTGGACCTCTCTGGAATGTGCCAGAAAATGGTTACATCTGGCAAAAAAGAGAAAGAATTAAATGGACAGGAAACAATCATATGAATGCTGTAATTATTGATAAAAGTTACATTTGGGAAATATGTGAAGTAGGGTGTCATGGTTCCGACAGATAGAGATGAATAAAACAGAACTCCAAGGCTTGCAAATTCCTCAGAGAACTTGTTTATTAGTTACAAAGTATCAGCACGGTCAAAAGGGAAACCAAGTCTGAATACACAAGTAACAATTGCCCAATTACAAAGTTCAATGTCCCACCCACAAAACTATGCAAGCAACTACATTCCCCAATACGATTATTTGATGGGCTTTTTATGCAACGCCCAGTCCCTGGTCTCAGGAGCAGCCAATGACCTTGGCTGCCACAGGACAGAAGAATATTTTGACTAACGACGCACCTGGGCAACCCCCCTCCCTCTGATCTATGTGGCAACCTAGAATGAGAAGAAAAAATGGCTGCAGCCATGTTCTTTTGTAGAATTGACATGGGGGAGGGAAGGAGGGAGTAGGAGAATATTGGAGGAGCTAATGTTTTCTTCTAAAAATACCCTATGGTCTTTTTCCTACTGGGAGATAAGGAAATCTCTTTCCCATTGTCCCAGTCAGGAAGGTTTTCATTTGTCTCAGCTACCAACAAGGATGAAATAGAGATTTATTCCAGTTTTCTTAAATCATTCCTGGCTACAATATACAGAATCCATGAACCTCTATCTTTTCATATTATGTTTGCTTGTCAAAATTTTGAAATAATATTAGAAGGAGGGCAGAATTACTTCAAAAGGTAGTCAAGGTGAAGCTCAAGTTGTGCAGGAAAGCCTACTTCTTATGTATTAATGTTCCAACCTATTATCTATTTACAGCATATTATAAAATGGAACACTTATTTAGAGTTAATGTAAGAAACATATAAATGTACACTGAGAAAATAATTGTGGCATTATGTTCTTGCTATTCTGTTGGAAAGTAGAACAAGAGATAAAAAGGTTAGAATTTCTGCCCAAGGACACAGGTCCATTTTACTGTATCAGCAAGGCATTTACATAACAAATAATGGAGTATCAAAAAGAGAGATCTTACTGCATATAATTCAGAGTCCTGAATTATTCGATAATGGATGGTAGACATAAAAACATTAGAAGTAGCACTCAAGGCTCCCATTAATATGTTTTTTTTAATAATATTAGAAAAGAGGTGAATTTAGGTTAGAACTTTGGGCCACTTGGCAAAGTTAGGAGGCCTATCATGCTGTAGGAAGAATGACCATATTTTGAAATAATTTATAAATAGTCATCTAAGCCTAAACCCTTAGCCTAAATAGTATTGTTAAATTCAGGTGCCAAAATTACTGACCTGAACCATGATATTAAAATTTTAACTTTTATCACACAATTCGATATTCCTGAAAATGTGTGAATTCTTTAAAGCCTTTTTAAATGCTATATATATGGTCTGAGATATAATAGGGCCCAAAGACATCCAGCAGACATCCATTCTGCTAGAGAGAAGTTCCCTGAGAATGGGCTCCATCACAAATCTGAAAGCTCAGAAGACTAAACCTCTGGTCCCAGTGACTCACCCATATTGGACCCTGCAACATTATGCCGGGACACATACATCTGTCTTCCTCTGTGACATCCAGTGTCTTCTGTAGCTAAAGATGACCTCTCTGTTCATGCTATAGTCTAATATCCAGTGCTTTTTTTCTTAAAAAAAAAAAGGTGTTGTCACAGGGAGCGATGCCGGTGTCTGTAAGAACCCTCTCTTGCTATGGCTTGCCGCCCATCCTTTGCACCCCTGTCCCTGCGGCTTGGAGCCATGGGCCATGGGGATTCCCCTCCCCACAGCCACTGTGGGGATTCCCCTCCCTGCAGTTGCCACACCGCAGCCCATGCTGAGCCCCCAACAAGAGCTGCTCTGAACCCCGACCCAGAGCTGTGTTCCTCGTGGCAGCGGTCTCTGGTGCTGAACAGCTGACAGCCTCCAGCACTATCCCTGACACCAGCTGAAGATGCCCTGGCCATGGAGCACTGCATCGGGCCGCCCGGCGTCTCTGGCACCAAACAGCTCATGGCCTCTGGCCCCGGCCCCGACACTCGTTCACTTACTGCCCCATTGCTTCCAAATGCAGTAAGTGAGCGAGCAAGCAAGTGGCATTTCCTGCCTTTTTCTAATCATCATTTCGTCCCTACAGCAGTTTGAAAAGTAAAACATAGTGAAACAAACCACTACTCCCTCCATGCAGGGAAAATTTCTTTCAGTCATACTTGGATATCCTATTTGCAAATAATATCTTACTTACCTAGTTGAGATGGTGTAGTTGGGGAGCAGGGAGGAGTGCAAAGTTCCTGTCTTTGCTGAAACTTGCCTGTGCAATATTTGCCTCAGCAGCAATTCCTATTGGCTCTAATAAGCCTATTGCAGGGATAGGCAACCTTGGCTCTTTTATGACTTGTGGACTTCAACTTGTGGCTTGGTGGAGCAGTGGGCTAATGCCTCCTTAAGTAACACCAGCTGCCTGCACTTAGTGCAGGTTCGCATCCCACCAGGCTCAAGGTTGACTCAGCCTTCCATCCTTCCGAGGTAGGTAAAATGAGGACCCAGATTGTTGGGGGCAATAAGCTGACTTTGTAATAATGCCGCTTGGTGTGTGTGTGAAAGCCCTAATAAGCAGGCATATACATAGAATGAAGGCTACTGCTAAGCTTGTAAGCCGCCCTGAGTCTTCGGAGAAGGGCGGGATATAAATGGAATTTTAAAAAAAAAACTCCTGACTTCAACTTCAATTCCTGACTCAGGAATTCTGGTAGTTGAAGTCCATGAGTCATAAAAGAGCCAAGGTTGCCTACCCCTGCAATAGGCTTTCAAAAGCCAATAGCAGCAGTGCTTGTGCAAAAGCTTTTTTTTTTTTTTTTTGCAAAAAAAAGGTGCCAGAACACAGTTCTGAGTGTTCTATGAGAAAAAAAGCCCTGCTAATATCTTAATCATACTGATTAAGACTGAGCAAATTCCAATTCCTGATATTTAAAAAAAGAGATTACTGATAGAAGTTGTTCCCTAAGTTTAGAATCACCTTAGCAATTATGAGCTTTTTCACAAATGTTCAGAGAGAAACATTATTTACCTTCTGAGAATAAGGTCCCAGCATGCATAATTTTAACTTATATTTTCATGTCAAACCCTACATAGCTGGGCATGGCTGTAATGGAATGTCTGGATGACCTGGGGGCATGAAGAGAAGAGATGCTACCTAGGAAGCAATCAGACAAGAAAAGAAAGAGCTGTAGTAGCTTAATGGTCAGAGAAGGAACATAAGAAGGACCCACCCTTAATGGATCAAGCAGTTAAAAGTGGTGGCAGAATTGGTACTATTTAGATTTGCAAGATTCTGTTAATGTAGCCTTACAATAAAGTAGAATTAGTTCATTTTGTCCTGTTTCCTATCTGGCTTCCTGGGAAGGGAGATAATTATCAAGGAAGCAAGATCTATTCACATTTCAGGAAGATATCTTTCATGATCATCAAGGGCAGACATGTCAAACTCATGACATCACATGACATCGCACAACATATCTGGATGGTTTTGCCATTGCCAGCAATGGGGTGGGTGTGGCTTCTGGATGACTCATCTGGCCCATGGGCTGGCAATTTGACACCCCTGATTTAGGGTAAATATGGAATCTATAAGAAGAATATTCCAGCTTCATTTATATTGAGTGAGTTAAGGTGGACATCTCTTGGAATGATCTGAAATATGTTTTATCAAATTTCTCTTTACCTGGGCTAAATTGCTGTTTATCAGATAAACTGTCAACTGATTAGCCTGCTATTTCTTGGTTGGTTATCTCTTCCCTGCCTGCCTCCCCACACTCTCTCACAATTTCTTATGATTTTTGAAATTTCATTTTATTAGAGTCTCAAGAACCAGCTCAGGGGGAGAAAAATTACACTCAGTCATCACTCATAGTCCCAAAACAAGCATATCTGAAAACAGAAGAGGGTGTTAAATCTGTGATAAAGGAACATGCATATTAAAACAATATGGGAAAAGTGCAAACATGCTCACTGAAGGTTTTTAAACAATCAGTAAGAATTACATGACTAATATGTCTGTAAAAGCATCTGTCACAACTGGTTTGCTAAGTAGTAGCAACAGATGTGTAGTCATTTTAAATTTTGAACTGGACCAACAACAACTACAAAAAAAATCCTGATTGGGGAACAGAGAAGGAGAAGAACATACTCTTATGTTGAATAAGAGTTGTCGGTTGTTTTTGCCAACATGCTTATTCTCATAATAAATCATGACATATTTTTGTATACTATAAGGTAAAAAGGTAAAGGTTCCCCCGCACATGCGTGCTAGTCATTTCCAACTCTAGGGGCCGGTGCTCATCTCCGTTTCAAAGCCAAAGAGCCAGCGCTTGTCCGAGGATGTCTCCGTGGTCATGTGGCCAGCATGACTAAACGCCAAAGGCGCATGGAATGCTGTTACTTTCCCACCGTAGTGGTCCCTATTTTTCTACTTGCATTTTTGTGTGCTTTCAAATTTGTATACTATAAAAAGCTATATTTATCGAATCTGGTTGACACAGTTTTTTTTTAAAAAAAAATCAGTTTGTCCTGGATAAGAGTTTACTAAAATTTATTAACTTCTTACTAATCAAAATGAGAAGCCCCATATAAACTGCCAATTCATCTATCCCTATCCTGAATCATAAAATCATGAACTTTGATCTAAAGTGATGGAGAAAATCAAGGAAATATTGCATATATTAAAACCAGTACTTTATTTTAATCCATTTGACCATGTTTTATGGGAAATTGTGCCATAATTTTTATTTGTTCCCCAAACAGATGTGTATTAAATTCAGATAAACTTCATAGTTCAAACATATATTTTTCTACTCTGGAACAAAGTATCAGCAGCCCACACTTGCTTCATTTGTAATCTGTCTTCCACAATGCTCTGTTCCTGATCAGTTCCTGAAAATTAGGCTGACACAGGGAAGGCAAGAAAGAAAAATAAAAGGAAGGGAGTGAAGCTCCTCTTTTTTTCCTATTTTTCATTATTTAGCATATAATGAGAATATGACAGAAGAGAAGTAAACATATACACACAATCCATGTAATTATATACAAAAATTATATACAAAAACAGAACAACAGAGTTGGAAGAGACCTTGGAGGTCATCTAGTCCAACTATTTCTGCACAAGGAGGAAACCTATACTATTTCAGACAAACTTCTATGGAGGTATGGCAGTGGTCTCATAACTGGATGTCCAATTCAGCTATTCAGGCAACCGCCTCTGTCATTGCTTCCAGCAAATCTTCTAGTGAACCAGAGATGTCATGAGCGATCTTGCAAATATATTCAATAGTTTTCATATCAGCACGACAATCACAACAAGGGGAATCTTTCCATCCTGACTGATATCGGACAGAGGCACCTCTTCCTGTATCACACCTAATTCTATTCAGTGTTGGCCAGACAGAGCGAGGCAGGTTAAACCAAGTGATTTGATGGAGAGATCACTAATGGTCAGGCCACAAGAAGCTACCTTGGACCATTTCTCTCTCCAGGCATTCTCACGGTTAATGTTAAGTGATAGATGTTAAGTGAATAGCTGTTTTCCATGCTGACCTATGGGATTTCAATGTTGTGATGGACTGTGTATTGTCCTGATGAATAGGGAGGGCTTTGTTGTTCAGCATCCATGACCAGACCCGAACAAGTCTTCTAATGGAGGGATGCTAGGATATTGCTAAGTACACAGGAGTGGGATGCAGTGTGCCAGAGATGACACACATTGTCTGGGAGAGTTGGACATCAGCCATTTGATTGTGGGCACTGTTAAGCCACATGCTGGCACAATATTCAGTGGTGGAATAAACCAAATCAATGCTGTTGTTTGTAAGAAAGAAAAAAAGGGGGGATAGAAAGATGACTGTTTTTGCAATCAATTATTTTGATTCCTGCATGTTTTCTATCTATTCTGTACAAATTAGAACACTTTAGGTCCCATTCATTAAGGACCATCTGACAGGATCCTGGAAAGATGCCTTCTCAGTTACAGCACTGGCCCTCTGGAATTCATCCCCATAGAGATTCATGTGGCCTGTACCCTGCTCTCTTTCCAGCAAGTCTGTTCCAAAGCCCTTGAAATTAGGATGAGTAAAGCACTTCTTAGGGTTGGAAGTACACAAGGACCATTCCCTTCACAAGAAGCATTGCACAGCACATACAGTTTAAAGGTAAAAGGTAAAGGTTCCCCCGCACATGTGTGCTAGTTGTTTCTGACTCTAGGGGCCAGTGCTCATCTCCGTTTCAAAGACGAAGAGCCAGCGCTTGTCCAAGGACATCTCCGTGGTCATGTGGCTGGCATGACTAGACACCAAAGGTGCACGGAACACTGTTACCTTCCCACCATAGTGGTCCCTATTTTTCTACTTGCATTTTTACGTGCTTTCGAACTGCTAGGTTGGCAAAAGCTGGGACGAGTAACAGGCACTCACTCTGTTATGCAGCACTCGGGATTCGACCTGCCAAACTGCCGACCTTCTGATCGACAAGCTCAGCGTCCTAACCCACTGAGCCACCATGTCCCTACAGTTTATGCATATATTGTTTGCTACCCAGAATTCTCTGGAGTTGGAAGGACTTACAAAGAGAAAGAAAAGCCCAAAACTCTATGGAGTAGTGAAATCATGCTTCACTGTATTTCTTACCCAATTCATGTCATCTTATTTGGCACAGAGCTATTTTCAGATAGAAATCTTTTGCTCTTCAGTACAGTATTAAACTTATTTTGAAATCATGCCCATTCTTTGTATACTGCTCAAAAAAATAAAGGGAACACAAAATAAGACATCCTACTATTAAATACAGTACATTGTGTTGTTTAAGTGTTCCCTTTATTTTTTTGAGCAGTATATTATACCAGGAAAGTAGTAAAGCATCTATCCCCATGGAAATCATCTAGAGGAGAGATGTTTTGCTCAGGACAGAATCACCTGTTTTACAGGGCAGAATTTCTCTGTCTCACTCAGTCATTTCAACCTTGTGCATCAGCTACCTTGAGACCAGATTTGAGAGATGGTTATACCCATGAGTCTAGCCACCTGTCAAATCTGTAATCTTCCTTATTGCTATTGAAGGTTGTTCAATATTGAAGACATTGAGGGAATCTATTGATTATCCACATTAAGTTGCTTGGCATTAAAATTTTGGGAAGAGCACCAGAAGTAGTAATAAATGAGTCATGGTGACACAGTGATTAGAATATAGTATTGCAGGCTAATTCTGCCCACAGCATGGAGTTTGATCCTGGCAAGCTGAAGGTTGACTCAGTCTTCCATCCTTCCAAGGTCGGTAAAATGAGGAGCCAGATTACTGAGGGAAATATGCTGGCATTGTAAACCATCCAGAGAGTGCTGTAAAGCACTGTGGGGTAGTATACAAGTTTAAGTGATATTGCTATCTCCTGGATGAGACAAAATAGTGAGAGCAACGAAGACAGCACACAATTTTTGTGCCACTGCATGTTTTGAAGGGAAATCTATTCACATAGCTGTGAAGAAGAACCTGGAGTATGATAGACATTGCTTCAATTCAAAGTACATTGTGTGATCTGACAAACAAGATGCAGTCAATCTAACACTGCAGGAATGTGATGTCTTTTCTTATGATTTGCTCCCAATGTCTCTATTAATTCTCAGCAGATGTATGCAAGGAAGTCCTGCTGCCAGGTACTGGCTGTTAGCTATTTTAGATCACTGAATTTAGTTACTTGTTTTGCTTCTGAATAATATATAATGATCAAATTATTTCATATAATTTCATGGTGTATGAATTTATACTTTTTTCTGTTTTTTTTTTTTCTATTCTATATAGTATATTTTGTACTTTGCTATTAAACAAATATTCTGATATTTATGTCTAGCGGAGCTGGCTGAAAGGCTTTGCAGGAGCCTGGCCAGAGAGAGAGAAGTAGGAAGCTCAGACAGTTACTGCTGGTTTGGGCAGAAGGAAAGGAAAAGGAGGAGGGGTGGTTGTTGTTGTCAGGGAGAGACCAGGTGAAGCCAAAGAGGACTTTGGGGTTTTATGTGATTCTTTTTCTCTGAAATAGAAGGAAGGAGAGCGAGTGAGCAAGAAAGCGGAATTTTATTGCTTTCTTTCGCAGTGGGATATCCCGAGTGAAGGGAAGAGTGAGAGTGAGAAGAGGGAAAACTTGGTGGGGTTTTAAATTCAGGTTTTTACTAGAAAAGAAGGGGGGGATTTGGCATAGAGAGACCTGGGACTACGAGTGCCCACAGAAGAGAAGGAGAGGCTGGTCACTACTGCTTTGAGATCAGCAGCCCTCTGAACTTTGATCATTATCACCTGTGCAAGCTGTAGACATTGTGGGGAGCTGCCCTCATGGGGCAAGTTGTTGCTGCAGAGCACTGACTATCTTTGCTCATTCTTTCTGTTCCTGCCTCCCCACCATTTTCCAAAGCGGCTGCTGCAAACCATTGACTATTATTGTCACGACTGCTAGGGGGTTGATAAACACTGTCACACACTGATTGCCATGGCTAGGAGTTGGTCATCTTTGTTCCTGTAAACCCCTTTGACAACGAGAACCTGCCACCCCTTCACTCTGTGAGTTCCCGCTAAAAAGGACATTCTATCAATGCCTTGAGAGCACGGCTGCTGAGCATAACTGAAGGGGGGAAGGCTGGGAAGGTCTGGGCTTTGGTGGCCTCTGAGGGGGTTATGTTACATATGTATTTATTTGTGTATTCAGATCTGTCACTATTAGAAAAGTGCATAATCTTTACAAATATCCCTTTAATTGTACAAAACCTCTTCACACAAATAAGTGTTTTTATCACTGCAAATATGATATTCTAAGGACAAAGAAGAGGAGGTGAAGGAGAAGGAGAATCCAGCAAGCTATTTCTATGAAAATCTCCTGCATAGAATTCTGACATTATGAACATATTTATGTATACTTGTAAATTTCACTCCTTTGTGCCAAAACAAAACATTAAAGTGTTCATATTTGTTGTTGTTGTTGGTTAAAAAGATAAAGAAAACTGAATTTTAAGACTCTGTAGGATATCTGGCCAATTTCAAGGCAAAAGCTATTGTATGGTTGACAGCCAATCTAGGCATTCAGAGCTTAGGATCCAGTCTCTGAACTGAATCTTATGGTTAGTGAACAGTGTAATTTTCATTCCAATGCATTGGCATAACATGTTCAAAATACTTAACTGAAATATCAAATGTGTTCTTTTGGGAATGCAGTTTGAGTCACTGCTGAATTTCTCATGCAGTACAATACAGAAGGAGAATGTTTATAACAGTTTGCAGTGCAATCACTGTTCAGGGAATCTTAAACTTTCACTGGGTTTTATTCACAACTTTTTAGACACTTCAACCACAAAGATTATGTTTTCCTTTTATTTCTAAATGGAAAAATAGATATATTTATAGTTTCCTTACTCTGAAGGGAACTGTGCAATAGCTTTTGCATTCTGCACTGTTTAATAAACTGTCGTGGAAAAACCCAATGAAAAAAACAAGAGACAGCAACACAAAACAATAATTCTTACTTTAAGATTCAGAGGTTTATTTCAGCAGTAATTTGGAACACACACATAAACATCACTTACGTTAAAAACCCATTGCAATGAGGTCCAATGATATAGCAGTTCCAATAAGGACAGCTATAGGCCAGTGGCAAATCAATCAGCCCCTGTCCCAATCTCTTCTACCCTTTCCCGTCCTAAAACCTCAGATAGATTGTCAGCAATCTTATACTTTCTGCTAATTTTCTGCTTTGATGAACTTAACTTTCTACATAGTCATGTACATCGGAACCCACATCCATCAGCTACTTTAAGTTCCCTATTTCTTACAGCTCCTATCCTTATGTTCTAAATATATTTGAAACAAGAAAGCTTAGCAAAATCATATTAAGTAAAATACAGTTGCAGTTTAAATTACAAATAGTTTCTTTGGATTGTAAAACTGAGCATAGGACAAACTTTGGTTCAATACTTTTCTATGAGGCCTGATTTAATTCACCTGGGCCTAAACCTTGCATAGAAGAACAATAGCCAATATTTTCATTTTCCACAACACATACTGTATATATTCTCTGCAGCATCAGAAAAAACACGCCAATAGACATTGTTTGGAATAATTGTGTGACAACCACCTCTACTTCCATCATTGGCTCCCATTTTCCATAATAAAACAAAGACAAAATAAAAAGAAAAGAAAAGAACCAACTGTTCTAGCAAATTGCACATTTTGTTTTTATTATATGAACATGATGAAAAATTATAAAAATTAAGTAAATGATGTACAAGGAAATTATAATGTGAAGTAAAGATTATTGGAGTAAATGATTCAATTTTGTCAAATTCACTAACTATAGAAGCGTATATAAATATGAAAATATTGAGTGTTGAACATATGTACACACTGTATAATGAATTACATTGTAATTGCTCTGAGGTTTTAATACTTAATACATTTTACATAATAAATTCATCCTCAGTGATAAGAAGATTTTAATATTTTCTATCTCAATTTAGTCAATAGGATGGCAACTTGGCACATGAAATGAGACAACTGAAAAATGGGATTTTGGAATGCATTTATTTATTATAAGTGACACAGATTTATTGAACTGCTGTTGTATTAGTTTAATGTAGATTTTTCTGGATGATAAAATGTCCCTGGCATTTCCTTCCTTAAAATGTTCTAGAAAAAAAATGAGTTAAATCTGAAAGTATTCTTGGATTTCTGCAACCTCTTGACTATTTTTTTCCAAGTACTGTTAGATTTTACCATATTAACTGGGGAGCTCAGTTATATGACAGCTCCAGATTAAGAAATCTGAAAGGCTGTTTGATTCAACAATTATATACATAAATCTGCTTGTCCCTAAAGCTAGTTATAATCCTCTTCCATTGAAATAACTGGCAATACAGGATATCACTGAAAGTATAACTCTGTTAATGTCAGTTTCATAAACAAGTTTTTCCCCTGGCCCTTTTCCCCCCCAAACCAATACAGTTCCACGTATGGTTGCACACAGTGATAAATATGCATACTTCCAGTTCAAAGGAATCTCAGTTAATTCTTGTTAATTTGATTAACAAGTATTTTTTATAAAAATTCAGAATAGTCAAGAATATGTTTTGCTGCATGGTAGCCTGTTAATAAACCTAAAATGAACAGTTTCAGGTCAACTATCTAGAAGTAACTTCTCTATCTCTGTAGAAAGGGAAATATAGATCTATAAGAAATTTAGATAGGTGATTTGTTGCTATTGAAAAGAAGGTTATTTAATAGGAAAGATGAAAGAGAAATTTTCCTGGCTTGGCTAGAGGGAAAAGTAGATATGGCACTGCTCATAGAAGAAGATAAAGACATCAAAGAGAAAGGGGAAAGTCCTGACGTGTAGATAGCTTGTAAGATACTATGGAGGCTTAGACTAAAAATAGGCATTAAATTGGATGTAGGGAATAATCAAACCAAGAAATTTCTGAAAAGACAGTCCTTCTTAATTAAAAAAAGAAAGTGGTGAGAATATGCCAACAATATTTTGATTGCACATGAGCTCAGTAAGCCTGATAGCTTATTTTTATTTATGCATAAAGCAATATAGAAGAAATGGGGATTTTCAGTTCCATAGCAATTTCCC
Source organism: Daboia siamensis (assembly GCA_024449315.1). NCBI lineage: Eukaryota > Metazoa > Chordata > Lepidosauria > Squamata > Viperidae > Daboia > Daboia siamensis. The sequence continues at coordinate 2,542,075 of JAKJMR010000104.1, forward strand.
ATAACACCAATTGATCAGACAACTGAACAGTATGTAGATTTCTCTCTGTCTGTCTGTCTGTCTGTCTGTCTGTCTGTCTGTCTGTCTCTCTCTCTCTCTCTCTCTCTGTGTGTGTGTGTGTATATGTGTGTATTTACTAAGCCAAGTAATGATTTTCTCATTGACCCTCTACTTTTTTCAGCTTTTCATTCCAGGACATTTTTCAAACATTCATGTGTAAAATAAGATGAGTTTCACTTACAACTTGTTATTCTAAACTTTGCAACATTTATCTGTTGTTCTAGGTTAAGAACACAAATTAAACAATGGAGGTGAATAATTTATCACTGTGACAACATAAAGTTTAATTATTTTTTTTAAAAAAATAGTTAAGATTTGATTCTTTCTGCTTCAGTCATATTTGTAGTGTTAGTAGAAACTTTGATACTGTAATTTAGTTTGGAAATGATCCCAAGGGAAAAACACAAGGCAAATAACAAGGTGCAGACATGCAATTCAAGGAGAAATTTGAAAAGGATAATCTTATCATAAAATAGAAATAAATAGTTGTTCTTTGGGTTAAGAAATGTGGATTAGAGTTGACAGCACAACTGAGGTGCCAGCCTCAAAGCTAAATATGAATGATTGCTTTATTGCCAATAGAGCTGGGCACTTTTCTTGTCTATGCAATGTAATTAATTATTCATCCCTGAGGATGAAGCTTTTCTGTCTCCTACATAATCCTTTGCCAATCTACTGTCAGGGCCCTCGGTACTGTTTCTTGGTTGGAAACCCAGTGATCATTGTTGTAGACTATTTCAATAAAGAAACTTTGTTTGAGATCTCCATTGCTTTGGGACATGTTTCAGTGGATTGCTAGTTTTCGGCTAGTTATCATGTCATCAGATAGAGGGGGACACATGCTGAAATGCTTGTAGTACAATAGATATAAGACATCCATCCATGCACCTTTTCCTCAATCAACAGGCCTTCCAGATGGTCACTTATGTCCTAATATCCTCACCTTTGGACTACTGCCATGTGCTTTATATGGGGCTGCCCTTGAAAAATGTGTAAAAGCTGCAGCTGGTTCAAGATGCAGTATTGTGAACAGTAATAGACACTTCTTACCGCTTTGTGAACTATTTTGGTTACCAATCAGTTTCTGGGTGCAACTGAAAGTGCTGATCATCACCTAATAAGCCCTTTATGCATCATAGGCCTAGAACCTGATTATTTGATAATAATCCTGTCCCAATTGTTTCTTCCTTTCTGGTATGAACAGGTTGGAAAGAGTGAGGTAGATAATCTTGACAGAGATATGCAGAAGTGGTTGCCTAGTCAAAAGGAGCTAAATTCCCAAACATCCTGATAAAATTAGAAGTGACTCAAATAAACAACCTCCCTAATTCACTGAGTAAGAAGAAGGGGGAGGTACAATTAAACTTGCAAGATTCTGTTATTGCAACTCATGCCAGTAAAAGTGGTTTTGCCTTCCTGTGGTGTTGATTTCCTGGTCTGGAATTGACACAGGCAGAGTGGGTACATTCAGATCCCTTCACTTAAATATTGTCAGCTTGCAGGATCAAAGAAATATATCTTTGTTCCAGTATTGCAACAACTACTCTGAAACAGTATCTCTTTGGAGATACATGCATATATGCAACTGTCTTTTAAATACATAACTGTAGCATTTGTTAAGCAAGAATGCAGAATTATGTATGTATACATGCAGGTATTTCTTTGGAGAATTTCAAACATGTGTGTTGAGTTGATTATATGTTTGCTTTTCAGCATTTGTAAACAATCCCATTCCCTGTCGAGTCTGAGGGAAGAGAACGAGTGTGTTCTTAATTTGCCTGTGTCATTTCCTCTCATTTTTTCCCCAAAGTCCAAGCCACATGTTAGTCATGTATGCTACTTGAACATATTTTGCATGGACAGCATTGAAAAGCAAAGTCATTTATAGTACTCTGTCAAATGTAAACCTAGACCTTAACTGTTCACATTTATATGGATGGTTTTAGTTTATAACTGCATTGCTTTTCTTCCTACAAGGTCTATTAAAAAAATTCTGCATCACATTTTGCTCCCATACAGAGCTTTCATACACAACTTCCTTTAATGTTTAACTTACATTTCCTGGGAGATAGTTTTAAAAATGCAAAATGTTCCCTGATGTAATTCCTTTTCTTATGTACATTTCTCTTGATTGAGACTTTTAAATTTCTCATATGTAAGCAGATTATGTACTTTACTCTTAATTCAGTCTTCTAAAATTTCTCAAATGTACAGTTTAATAGCTGCATATTTGTGTATTTAATGTCAAAATATTTTTCAGCTACACCTTTTAGCTGTGTCTTCAAATATACCCTTTTCCCCTTTAATTGCTTTTTTTTTCTGTTCCCACAGAATTTCATAGAGATTTCTTTTACATCTCTACTACCAAACCAAGAACCAGGCCAGCCTCCCATTCTTCAAAATGCCCAACCAGACACCAAGGAAAATCTCCTTTTTTTTTTCCTCAGTAAATTGCACAAAGAAGCATACAGCCCTGAAACAAGAACACAAAGGAAACCATGAATATTATTGGCTTTTGATAATTTGTTTTTGCTGTCTTCATTTATTTTATATGATTGCAATGTTTAAAAAAAAACAAAAAAACTTGAGATATTCAAGAATTGCCAACTATTAAATGAATTTCTATTCATATAAATATCCTACATTGAAATTTGAGAACTTCATACCATCTTCTACTCTAGATAAAAATTAGTAGGAGTTGTTACAGTTTAAAATCCTATGATTTTACATTCAATGGTGCCAACATTTACGCACATGGACAAATGCAAACCATATCACAAATCTGATAGCCTTGGCCTAAGGGTTAAATTTTTTTCATTATCTTTCATATATTGAAGGGTTGGTGGTCATTTAGAATTTTTTCCTGTTTAAATTTAATTTTAGATACATATATCTAGTTTAAGATCAGAAAAAAAAGAAATCAAACAGCAGGAAAAAAGAGAAAAAAATGAAAGGAGAGGAATGAAGAGATTCACAAACTGTGAAAAATAGTTAAGCATTTACAAACTATTAAGAAATAGGAGAAACTTTCCTCTAGTATTCTCCCAGTAACATTAAATTGGTGTAATATACAAAAGTAATCATATAGTATTTTGGTACTTTACACAATATTAATAAAATTATGTTAACAAAAACAGCCAAACCATAAGGATTAACAATTTCTAATCTATGAGCATTCATCCTTGACTCTATGACTAATCAGAAGAAAAATCTAGTGCTTTAAGCTAGTAAGTTTCAAACGCGATTTCAGATTTAGCCACCAGGTTTTGAGAGAGATTATTGTGATGCTCATAGCCGTCAGTGTGTAAAGTTAAGTGTGTCTATCTCACAGAGTAAATCAGATGTGTCAGAACTGCCATCTCATGCCTATGCTTCACATTGGCTAATTGCCAGTCTGCCATGAACTATGGGGGGGGGGGCAGCCAATGGGAAAGGAGAAAAGCTAATGATTCATCCTACTTTCCAGAGTCAAGATTTCAAGGTCAGACAGCTGGGAAAGGCATACACTTCCACACCACCTACTCTACAGTTGAAGAGACAGTTCCCAAAACATTTTATTTGAATATGATTAAACAATGAGGGATCAACAATGGGAAAGTATAAACAGGGAAAGTTAACTGGAAAAGTTTGGCTCACAAACTTCAGTTCTGGCTGTGCTATATATTGTAATCCACTTGGCCTTTAGTAAAGTAAACCTTTCATACTATTTGGAGTCAAGGGTCATTCATGCTTAAGGGAGCAAGTTGGGGCAGGACTGACAAGATAGGAATCACAATCAGATGACCTAATTTTACTTTATTGTAATGCTACATTGACAGAATCTTGCAAGTCTGAAAGTACAATTTTCTCCCTCTCCACTCCACCTTTACTATCTGAGAAATTAGGGAGGGTCTCTTCCAAGCCTCCTGTTCCTCCCTCTATTCAACTGCAGGCTGTATTGTCTCTGACTGTTCTTCCCTTGACAGTGTCTCATTATTCTGACTACCAAAGTATTTCCCACATTACTTTACATGTGTAAAGGGAAGGACTTGGTGGTATGAAGCATCAGTTCCTGTATCCACAATTTATTCACTTACTTGGAGATCCGAACAACCACATCCTTGCAATGAATACTCTCTCTTATGTAGGTGTAAATATATACTACTCAAATGAAGGATTGATGACCTGCTGGCAATCCATTAATTATAGCATTACTACTCCTGGTGGTATATCTATAATTAAATATAATTATAGCATATTAACATCACAGAAAACACTCACAATTCTGAATTTAATTAAAATCTCCCAGTTCTCTAGATAAATATTTCAGTTGACAACTATGTTTTCATACATTTGAATCCTAACTGGGCTTCTTTTGCTTGTTATTTACCCCACATTGACAATGGATATTTGATTATGTAATATATATATTAAAATAAAGGGGTTATTCTTTTTTAGGGATGTGGTTGTGTTTAAAGTAGCTGTACTTTACTTATACTGTATTTGAAAAGACAGTTTTATGTTTACTTTTTTCCCTCCCCGCATTTTTACTGACAACACCAAGTCTGTGTGCATGTCAGTGTGTGTCTCTCTCTGCATTTTTCCCCCAGCCCAGTGCTAGCTCAAGCCATATTGACTGAAGATGCCACCTCCTGCTGATATGAAGATTGGCATTTTAAGAATGATTCGAAGGAGTTACGCAGTTGAAAGATGGAGAATTCCAGAAAGTTACAGGAATGGATCAGATTTCAGTACCAATGGAGGAGGTCAGAGACCAAAGAATGACACGCGCTGCAGCTAGACGAATGAGGCAAGAGCAAGAACAGCAGAGAGTTATGATTGCATCTCAAAAACTTACTTACAGTGAAGCAGTGGGAGGAGCGAGGCCAAAGAGAGTGCAGGAGATGTTGGAAGAGGCGCTCCAAAAGCTTCAGGTCGCAAAAGATGGCGACAAAGCTTCTAACCTGGAATGTTAATGGTCTAAATTCACCACATAAGAGAAAGAAAGTATTTCAATATTTAAAGCAATTTAAAAACGATGTTATCTGTTTGCAGGAAACACATATTCAGATTTCTCTTACCCAGTTTTTAATCTTAAATATTATCTTCTCCATTTATGGCTGCTGAGGTTCCTAGAATGAAAGAAAAGCCAATTCGTTCTATCAATTCCAATGAATTACTAGACTAGATTAAATCCATTCCAGAGAAGAATATTCCTTTCCATAACTAGATTGTCTTAAATTAGAGTAAGAGGACTGCCATTTCTATCCAACATTTATTGATAATTTAATAAATCACCACCACACAAGATCTATAAAAATATGGACAGACAGACAGACAGTTATAACTTTTTCTGACCAACTTCTTTCTTTATCAAATGTATTTTGTAGCATTTAATGGGATGCTGTCATTAAACAAAAATTCAGTGAAAATGTCTTTCACAAATTCTCTGTCCCATTTTCAGGCAGAAAAAAATTATTTCTTTCCAGATGTGTTTGCCAGCAATGAAGAGTGAAACATTTCACATAGTTTCTATAGGCAGAAGTACAGATGCAGAAATATTTTACCAGGGATTCCACTGGAAATAACTTTGAATATTTCACTCCTCTCTGGGGCTGGACAAACTTCTCCAAGTCAATGAAGCCTTCCTATTATTTGTTGTCCCTTTAAAAATATAGAGTGAAATACAGGGCAGGTTTACTTATCCTGATCAATGGGTAAGATTCTAAAAAGTGTAAACAGTACAATTAAAAGCTTTATTTTTCTAAAGAAGCTTGAAGAGGTAATGGAAATATATAAAATAAGATACAAGATATATGTTTTATTTTAAAAAGAAAATGTTTTATTTTTTTACAAACTTCACATCAGTTCAAGTAAAAATCCTAGTGAGCACCAGAAAGAGTGGAGAGCAGTGTAAGATAAAATGAATTTAGCTTCTGCTGGCCGAATTCAGGGCAGAAGGAAACATTTTATAATGGCAGCAATTACTTTTTATTTAAAAAAACTTGTGATCTACAATATTGCCAGTAATACATTAGAGTAGCATCACTACCAACCTGAAGTTAATCAGAGTTCAAACCTTAGGTGATTTGGCATGCAAAAATATTACTAAATGATGCAAAAGCTTTTGACAATACAATATCCTGCAGCATGGTACTATTTACATTGCAAGCAGCACTGATTTGGGGTTTTAGGTAATTAGAATGCATCATCTGTAATAGTGTGGTAGCAGTTTTATCAGGAGAAGCCATTACAGAGATAAACATTTTAAAGGCAAACATTATTTCTAGGCCTGCAAGACTGTAAAAGATATACAAAAACCAGAGTTGAGTGTTATTTTGTTCACTGTGGGAATTGAGATGTGCTCAGGCTAAATGGAAGCCATCAAGTTCTGAAGATTCCAATTTTTTTTTTTAAAAAAAACACTTTCCTACTTTCATGATACATTATTCCCTCCAGATATCAATCCATTGCACAGAATTCTGTGTTTTGCTTGCCAATGCCCAGTGCAGGGATTTGTATTGTGGGCAATTGGGATTCTCTGCATCATACTCTTGTTCAGGGCTCTGATGAGATGAGAGCAGCTAAATGAAGCATGCTACTGGTTTAAGGAGTTTCCTAACAATAGGGGGGTTAAGAAAGTGGCACATATACAGGTAATCCCAGAGTTATGAGCATTCACTTAATGCTAGTTGAAAGTTACGTGATGAGTGCCCCCTCATGCTTATGAGCAAGTCCCAAAGTTACGAATATTGCAGCACCACGGAAGTCGTTCGCCCTTACAAGTGAGCGCAGTGGCTCTGCAGTGTTCACCCTGGTTAAGGAAATAACATTTCTCCTCATCCCCAGGGCTTCAATATTCATCCTACAAAGATGGAGATCCTTCACTTTCTTAGCTGCTCCATGCCTTTGGTGCATTTGCAGAGAATGGAGACATAAAGTAACACAAGATCACGTGATATTAGTGGGGTGTGATCTCATGCTACTGATCTTGCAGGATCTCATGGTAATTTAGGCCTCTGTTCTCTGCAACAGAGAATGGAACTACAGTTGGGGGATACTTCCACATGCCTTCGGAGGCTGGACTGGGGTTCTGGAGGCCTTTTTCAGGCCACTGCCACCCAGTTCCGAGGCCAGGGAACACTTCAGTGTGCCTCCATGGCCTGATCCAGGCTTCAAAAGCATTTTCCAGGCCACTGACACCCAGATCTGAGGCCAGGAAATGCTTCTGCGGCTTCCCATGGCCCGATCTGGGCTCCGGAGCTGTTTTCCAGGCCTGATTTGGCCTGGGGGGGGGCTGTGGAAAAATTCACTTGCCTCAGATCTGGGTGGCAGTGGCCTAGAAAAGGCCTCTGGAGCCTGGATCATGCCACAGGGGGGCACAGAAGCGTCCCCTGGCCTCAGATCTGGGTGGCAGCAGGAAGCGCAGCAGAGAGGGAACATATCTTTTCCAGATGAGTCCGGCGTGGTAGGAAGGGAGGGGGAAGCATTTGGTATTTTAGTGGGTTGGGGAGGCCTTGGAGGCCTGTTCCATCAATAGATGCTCCATGGCCTTCCCCTGAGATACCTCATGTTTGCTTAACGAGCCATGTGCATTTTAATGAGCAAGGGAGTTATCTTGTTCGAGGTATGAGATTCACTCTACAAGTTTTCGAATTATGAGTGGAATGAGCAGGCTCCATTACACTCGTAACTCGAGGACTACTTGTACAGGCAGTGAGATATGTTTACTCCATCCTGAGTAAGCAGTGAAATCAAGTTATCTCTTATCAGCAGGGCAAAGAAGTCAAAGTCATGGTTAGTCATTTAAAGGCAAGCCAGGCAGGAAAAATAATGACTGCCTCCCTTTGCACCTGAACAAGCAACATCCTCCTGATCATATTTCTCACTGTCCATGTCAATCTTGAAATGTTTTTTTTTTATTATAATTTGCAATATTCCAAACCTTTCAGCTTTTAAGACTCGTGAAATAAAGAAGGCGATTAATCAGCTTCCAAGGTGCAATGTTCTGAAGTACCTGAGTAGGAACAGAGATAAACTTGGGCATCCTCTAGGCAGAGAGAACACATTTTCCAGACCAAATGCACACCAATTTGATTGTATGAAAATTGGCTATGGAATCTTTCTGGATCCAAGAAGATTTCTGTAGATGAAGATGATACACGAGGCTGACATTTAGTTTTGCATTATTTTTTTGCACTTTTTTTCTTCTTTCATGTATAAAAATATGTAATCACCCTCATGATGCAACCTAAGGAGCACTAAGGGAAATGTACTCTGCATTGTAAACCTGAAACTATTACTGATATGGTTTGGATTTCAGGATTCAAAGATCAAGGATCCAATACTGAAAGTAAACAACTCTGAGGCAACCTCAGGGAAAGATGGTTTTATCAACTTTGGTTGATAAATGATACACATTCCTTTTTGGTGTCAGTGACTCATGCACTAGTGACCTCAAGGAAGTATTGGTGTAATGCTACTTTATGGGGTAGCCCCTACAAGTGGTGGTAGACTGTGTAGGTTGTATGCAGTTTGCTTCTTATATATTTCATATAGGAGGACTATTTGCTCAAGAAGTGGATGCAACAGCTATAACTGAGATGGATTGCCTGCCTGTCTTTGGGGACTTTTGATTATTATTTGGAGGATTTTGGCTTCAGAAGTTTTGTATTTTTTTTAATCTACAGTCTGATGAGATTGCATTGGATGCAGTAAGACATGCTTAAGCCTCCCCTTGAATTCTTTATGGGCAGTGGCCTCTAATTTATTTATTAATCAAATTTATATAGTTGCCCATCTACATAAATTTTATATATAACTATATATATTAGTCTTAGTTAATTATTAATTAATTATTAATTCAACAAATAACAGCAATAAAAATGTATTAAAACAATGAAAAAAAATCACACTCTTGATTTGCCCTAGAACTGTAAGAGAGTGAGCACCCTGGGGATCTGTAAGATCAAGCTGGGCCCTTGGTGTGTAACTATATTTACAATTTTGGTAGAGAGTGGAGAGGTTGCTGGTTGGACAGTTAGTGCTCCTGAATGAGGGTTGCAGATGTAGGCCAGCAGCCCAGGTTATCCCCACTCAATGAGTGAAGCCACCTAACTACACGAGGCCCTGCATGATGTAGTAAGGTATCATCAGTATGCTGTACATCTCTGCCCTAGGCCAACCAAGAGATGCTGTGCAAATCTTAATGTTGGTAGGCTATGGAGGTCTGGAAGGAAAAGATCAGGCTTCATTCAACCTTAGCAAGACTGAGTTACTACCAGAATGAGTGCCTGAGGTTTCCTATATTTAATTCTGGATGGGGTTGTGCTACCGAGTACACAATTGCAGAAAACTTCATGGTTCCTGTTCATTGTAAACCACCCAAAGAGTGTTGTAAAGCACAATGGGGTGGTATATAAGCCTAAACGCTATTGTTATTGCTATTTCTCATACATGCCTTTTATATTTCAAGTTTTTATGTTATTTACACCAGATTGAGCATGAACTTAGACCTCAGTCATTTATTGTGATTTAAGTTAGACATTTACAGAACATTTAGTAAAATGACGTATCCCTTAATGAAGTTCAGGTGCTCAGCACGCTGGAAGATACCAATTCGAGAAGCCAAAAAGTATATATTTTTAAAAAGATTTTTTGTGCTCATGTTATAGTTTAGTCCATGTCTATGTACAGAGAGAGTCATCTTGGCTTAGGTAGAAAAATAAATAGATTTCTTTAATGGGAAGAATGTTACATTATAAATCTGGGAACAATCTGTATTTTGTTAGCCCTTAACAATGTGATTTAAAGATGCTGTACTTGAAGTGAAAATTGCTTGTCAAGATGGACTATCAGTCGAAGAGAGAGAAAAAATCCTTCCTATCTGATGAAAAAAATATTTCTGTTGCTTTCAAAAAAGAAGACTCAAATGAGGAATTTCTTGACTTGGTGGAAACTGAGAAATCTCTTTTCATGCCCATTGTAACAGTATTACTATCTAATATAAACATCTAGAGCAGGGGTCCACAACCCTTGGGTGGCAGTAATCTATTTGGAACTGGGCTGCAGAACTGGCAGATGAGCATGCACTTGCAGCTCCCCTTGCGCAACCAGTGGGCGAGTGCACGTGTGCATGAAGCTTCATTTGTCTGATAGGCAGCTGTGTGTGCCTGTCACTCATACAAATGGAGCCGCATGCGGGCTCTTCGCTCACACACAACCATCCCCTCTCCTACTCCTCCACCAGTCTGCAAAACTGGAAAGGTTAGGGACCGCTGATCTAGAGAAAATCTGAGTAAAAGTTAAATACAAGACCAAATCCAAATCTTGCTGACCTTAGAACATATGATGTTATACTTGCTTTCAGTGATACACTGGTGAGTAAGGGAAAGAGATTAAGTAGAATATTTATATTTGGAACACATATCCATCATCAAATAATGCAATGATGTGACTTGGTAATTCCTCCTCTGTGTGCTATGAAAGTTGATATGTATCATCTTCTTGTGGTGATCTAATTTTGCTGTAAAAATGTCATGAGAATTTAAACAAGCTATAATTTAAAGTTGAGATGTGCTTGAGTATTAATAACTCAGGTTGGTAGTTGGGTTGCTGGTTCATCACCAAGCTCGGCGATTTGGCTGCAAACATTTCATCTCCTTTTTGGGGGGGACATCTTCAGTGCGCTATGAATTGTACTCTGACAGATGCACACAATTCAAAGTACTCTGATGATGTCCCCCCGAAATGAGACAAAATGTTTGCAGCCAAATTGCCAAGCTCGTACATCAAACCTACAGTCCAAATAATTTAAAGTAGTTTACTTTTAAAAACTGTTTGGATTTCTATGAAATTTAGCTTCCTTCTTTCTTGTTGTGTTATCTTTTAAGGGGGAAGGTGAGGGAGCTGTTATGTGTATATATATTTTCTTGCTAACAGTGAATGTGGAATGTGAATGTGGAACTCTGATTTTTCTGAATAATGCTTTAAAGTCAGGAATAAGACTAGCTATCTCCTTCCTAGACTGGGGAGGCTAAAGGTCCAGCTATAAGGAAGGAAGTAATGTAATCAGATGTAATTCCTTTTATACTTTATTTAACCATCTACATTTGGTAGAATCCTGCAAGGTTCCACTTTGTCCTCTACATTTTTGAATGTCTCCTTCAGTTTTTTGTGTCAGGTTTGTAGAGATTTAGAAACAAATTCTAAAAAGATCTATTTGTCACCATTTGCTTTTGAGCCCAGTTTCAGATGTTGCACATATAAGAGAGGAAATGGCTTGGAACACAAATATATAAAAGGGCATTTTCTCTTCCTGTTGTATAGGAAAAATAAGAAAAGAAAGACTTCTCCAATGAATAAATAATTTATTTATTTATTTATTTTATTAGATTTATATACCGCCCTTTCCCGAAGGACTCAGGGTGGTTTACAGGGTATTTTAAAATCAAACCAATACAAAATACAAAAGTTAAAAAGCAATTAAAAAAGATTAAATTATACATAAAAATAAAAACCCCAGTTAAAAATTCTCAGCCTGGGCCAGAGAGCTCAAAGACCCAGGTCTTCAGGTCCCGGCGGAATGAACAAAGGTCAGGGGCAGTCCTAAGCTCCACGGGCAGCTGGTTCCAGAAGGCAGGCGCACCCACAGAAAAGGCCCTCTTCCTGGGTGTTATCCGCCGGCAATCTTTTACAGGCGGCACCCTGAGAAGACCCTCCCTGTGTGAGTGCACTGGACGAAGGGAACTTGATGCTGGCAGCAGGTGTTCCCTCAGATATCCCGGACCCAAGCCATTCAGGACTATATAGGTCATCACCAGCACCTTGAATCTCACCTGGAGGGCAACCGGAAGCCAATGCAGCTCGCGGAGTAGAGATGTTACATGGGAGTATCAGGAAACCCCCATCACAATCGCGCAGCCGCATTCTGCACCAGTTGAAGCCTCCGAGTGGTCCTCAAGGGCAGCCCCATGTTGAGAGCATTGCAGTAGTCTAAACGGGAGGTCACGAGCGCATGAGTGACTGTGCATAGGGCATTATGTTAATATCCCTTTAGGTTTCTTTGATGGCTTTATGATTCTTGGTTGCTTAGGATGACAAAGCTTTATTATTTTATTCTGTGGCATTGTGGCATATTAGATCTTGTCTTAGAAAAAAAAATTCTCAAATGAATGTTAATAATAAGCACATTTAAAGGATTAAAAAATTTCTCCAATTCTCACATGTAGTCTATGAATTTCTTGCTCATGGTAACATTTTCCAATATTTAGTACAGAATAATTAAGACTATAGACAATTATCTTAAAAGAACTCTGAGTAACATTCACTCTTTAGGAGTACTATCCCTGGGAGAAGAACAGAAGCATAACACACAGCTATAACATTTGCCATATGGGCAGGAAAGTGATCCAAATTCTGATACAATAAATGTTTTGCCTTTGCCTTGAGGTTCATTTATTACCATATAAACAATGATGGCATTTACACCCTTGAGAGAAGATAGTTAATCCAATACAACTAAACATATAGTGAACAAATAATTTCTGCCTGCAACTGCTATAGAAACCTCTCTATCAACTGAACAAATTGTCCCTTACAGCACTGGAGA
>JAKJMR010000104.1:2554733-2573487 GCA_024449315.1 Daboia siamensis
TATATATATATATATATATATATATATATATATATATATATATATATATATATATAATATATACAAATATACAATATATATAATCCCCAAGCATATTTAATATATCAGTGTAAACACCCATGTTGAAAGTAGCAAAAATGCCTCACATTTATAAACTAAACTGTAGCTGCAATAAATCAATTCTGATTCATGAAAACAAGCACTAAAATGCTTATTATATCTGCTTTGGGGAGATTCATAGTAATTTGCTTGAAATTAAAATCTAATGAGCCAAAAAAGAGTTCCAGGTCATTATGTTAGAACAGTTATGATTAGAACATTTTCTTTCCTTTTTGGATCCAGGGTTTTGAGAAAGGGGCGGGGGAGTGAAGAGAGCAATACCCACAATCCTAAGATACCAGAATTTAAATGGGAAAGCTCAAGCTGTTGTGAATACAAAACTGCTCTCCCCTTTTCAAAAGTAAACTTAAGAGGGGAAAGCTGCTTTAGTTTTAATCCTAGAAAATTAAGTGGTTCCCCCACAGGCATCTGCAAAGGTAGCAGGGGCAAGTCTGTCCCTCATTGGTGCAGAATTGGTGACATTTGTGTAATTCAATCATGACCCACCTGACATCATCATCAAAATCAAGAAACGTGCAGTGATATCAAATCAAATGGATGTATATGCACAGTAGACTGAAAGCTACTAATCCGTTTAAATTAAAATTAAGAAAAAAATAGCTTAATCATGATATTTGAAGTTAGGGGGCAAAAATACTATTGGATTCATGGGAAACAAAGTGATGAATAGGCTTCCTTTTTTAAAAAATCTTTATGAGGCCCCATTGGCTATAACTCAAGAGTAGGCATTGAACCAGGCCAAAGCTCCCATTCAGCAGACATTAGCTAAATAGAAAGGATTTTCAATTAACTGGCACAGAGCAGAAAGATTTTGAATTCTCTTCATTTTAGAGAATCTTCCTCTCTAGAAGGCTTCAGTTCCCATCTTTCTCTCCAAAGATGTGCTGCACAATACCTATTTTTATACACATATCTCTAACTATAATTCTACCAGCTGCAACTTCTTGTATTTATCTATCATGCCTCTTGTATTATTAACAAGAATGAGTGAAAAGTATCTAAACCTTCTACATTTTAATGCAGAGTGAATACCTACATTTACTACAAAATCTCACAATATAAAAAGTTCTTTGTCTAGCATAATCATAATTATGGCATCTTTCCTTTGAAGAATCTTGTGATTATAAATATATAATTTGGTGTCATAAAATGCTCTAACATTATAGGTACATTAACATGTTTTTCATAATACAGCACCACCTGGCACAGCTGGAGTCAAATGCAGTTCACCCATATATATTCTGGAAAAAGCAAGCATCACCATTAGAATTCTGCACTGCCAACATCAATTCAACCTTGTGAGTATTTTCTAAGTTGGAAAGAGTGGAAAATTCTCACTTTCAAGGATTTTGTCAATGCTGAATGGATGTCTGGATATATTAAACACCAAGCTGTTCTTTCAACGCACTGAATATCTCCCTAGCTGTTAAGATCAGTTGCTATGGAAAGTCTCTCAAACAGAAGCAAGGTAAAATGACTGTGGAAGATATTGTGTCTTGGCATGCTCCCCTTCTGAGTCCTGAAAGAAATCCCATCTCTTCTAAACAGAAAAACAAAACCAGTTTTCAACTTATATTTTTAGACACCAAGAATAGGACTACAGTGATTTCCAAGCATCCTTTGAAGTGCTTATTTTCTGTTCTTCTCTTGCTTCAGCCTCTGCATGCTTTGTTGTCTGAAAATGAGCCATTCATATGAATGACTTCAAGACTGGAAGAAATAGTACACTGGCACATGCTGATATTGGCAAAGCCTATGAACAGCACTTGAGATGCGCTTGTAATCTTTGCCTATTAGCTTTGCCTCTGTCAAAGAAAAACTAAGATGTACATTTGGTCATACTTTCATAGCCTCCTCATTAAATGAACATTGGCATTTGAATAGAAGTATTTTTACATTTTGCATTCAAAAGCAGGCTTTGTTAATTCTGGAAGGGCCTTACTTCCATTTTAAATATGCACTGATTGGTTTCAGTTTAATATGCATGCTATTTTTCCATAATAAACTCACAGTGTCTGAAATGAAGATTAATTTATCCAAATACATTGTCATCGTTCCGATGAATAAGACAAATCAAATAAATTGCAGCCATATTATTTATCTGAAAAGTCTTAGTAATGAAATGAAACATCGGCACTCATGGAGGGATGCCAGAATTTGAAATCTCCTCCCCCCAAACCCATCTAACACATACACAATCCCCGCCCTTATCTACACGTCATAAATCACATTATCCAATTAGTTTCACATATGAGGTCTCTCCTCCTATTCTTATCTTATGTTCTTAAAATAGTTGTTAGAAAATTCTTATCTTCTCAAAATAGTTGTTAGAAAATTCCCTCCCAACAAGATTCAAAGTGAAGCAGTTTAAACAAAAGGCTGTCTCTTACATTGTCAGTGCAAAAACATGTCAATGTTTGCAGCATTGACATCTGCCCCACCTTACAAAAAAAACAGATTCCGTAATGTAAACAAACACAAGTTAGGAGCTGACTCTTGGTTTGTTGGGGTGTTTCTCATAAAACGTTTTGATAAGCCTGTCAGCTTTCACATTGCTAGATTTCACCCAAATGGCTTCAGACGATGGGTATCCCTTCCATTGTACTAGGTACTGCAATTTTTCCTTAAAGATTCTAGAGTCAAGGATACGTTTTACTTCATAATGGGTCTGACCTGCTACTATGCCGGGTCCAGGAGCTTTCTTAGGGGGAGGTCTTAAAGTGGAGGCTCAAAAAGGTTTCAGTAAGCTGCAATTAAGGGATGCGGTGGCTTAGTGGGTTAGGATGCTGAGCTTGTCAATCAGAAGATTGGCAGTTTGGCAGGTTGAATCCCGAGTGCCGTGTAGCAGAGTGAGCACTTGTTACTCGTCCCAGCTTCTGCCAACCTAGCAGTTTGAAAGCACATAAAAATGCAAATAGAAAAATAGGGACCACTATGGTGGGAAGGTAACAGCGTTCTGTGCGCCTTTGGCGACTAGTCATGCCAGCCACATGACCATGGAGACGTCCTCAGACAAGCGCTGGCTCTTCGGCTTTGAAACAGAGATGAGCACCAGCCCCTAGACTTGGAAATGACTAGCATGCATGTGCGGGGGAACCTTTACCTTTATCTTAAGCTGCAATGGAACTCTGGGTAAATTTTCCCCAAAGGTCTGGGGAGTTTTAAATTTACTGTGACTGGGTTGGTTATTTTCACAATGGGGAAAGGTCCCAAGAATTTTGGTCCCAATTTCTTGCTGGGTAATTTGAGACATAAATATTTAGTTGACAGATAAATCTTTTCACCCACTTGGAATGTTCTTTGGGGAGCCCTCTTTTTATCAGCTTGTTTTTTAATAAGTCTCAGAAGTCTTCTGTAATGCCATTTTTTTGTTTCTCCAAACCTCTTCCCATCCCCTTACCCATTGATCAAGTGTCTGGGAAGCGGAGGGCACTTGAGGATAGTCAGGAGGGCACTTGAGGATAGTCAGGCATCGAGCTGAACTCTTTTCCTGTGGCTACTCTGAAAGGCGTGTAGCCAGTGCTGCTGTGAACAGAATTATTGTAGGCCACCTTGGCGAAAGGAAGAAGGTCAGTCCAGTTTGTCTGTTGGTAAAAAACATAGCATCTGAGGTATTGCTCCACCATTTTGTTAGCGGATGCAGCAGCCCCATTGGTAGGTGGATGAAAAGCAGATGATTGCCCAAAGCCAGACAAATACATCTACTTTACTTTATTCTTTTAATCCACTCTTATTTCAGATGTATGTCTGTGTGTTATATATTATTTTCTTCTCTCTGGGTTATCCAGGGGAAAAGAGAAGAACATAATAAAAGAGATTCATTAATGGAAGACATGCTGGATTAATGCCAAAGGAATTAATAGAGAATTGAACTGCTGGACAATAGGCATTAATGAGATTCCTTATGTCTTTGGTACTGATTCATGCTTTTCTCCACCTGCTCACTTGTTTTCCTATTACCAAGTATATATATTCAACTCTTAGGAAAAGACACCAAAATATACAGGGAATGGATGCAGGACAGAAATACAAGTGTGTTGCAAGACTATATGAATCATGTTCAACAGTGGCATCACCTCTTATAGGTTTAATCAATCTTCTTTAAAGAAAACCCTTGTTCACACCTCCTTAAAAAGTTATCACTTGATCCCACTTGCCTAGACACATTTTTGTCCTGGTTTCAATCCTCCTTTCTTAGGGAATGTGGTAGAAAAGGTGGTTGCCTGGCAGCTTCAAAGGGTCCTGGATGAAACTGATTATCGGGCTTGGTTAAAGGATGGAAATGGCATTGGTTGTGCTGGTTGATAATCTCTAGTGACAGCAGGGTTTGGGGGGGGGGGTAGAGCAACCATCTTTGTTCTCCTTTACCTTTCAGCAAACTTTAATACCATTGACCATGGTATCCTTTTGGGCCAGCTATGGGGGCTGGGGCTGGGTGGCACAGTCTTGCACTGATTCTGCTCCTTTCTCCAAGGCCAATCCCAATTTGTGTTGATAAGGAATAAAAGAAACAGCCCACTACCTCTCTCTCGTACTGTGCCACAGGAGTCGGTACTTTCACCATTCCTTTTTAACATGTACATGAAGCCACTAGATGATATCATCTGTCACCATGGGTTTTAGGTATCTTCAGTAGGCTAATAATATTCAACTATATTTCCACTTACCACCTGGTAAGCCAAGTAATGCTGTTGCTGCCTTTCTGCAGTGTGGGGAGATGGATGGGGGACAACAGGCTTTGACTGAACCCTGGCAAGACTGAATGGCTTTGAGTGCATGGATCCCCAAGATCTGGGACTTTGACCTCTTTAATTCTGAATGGGCTGCCCCAGACAGATTTGATCCACAACTTGGGGGTTCTCCTAGACTTGCAACTCCTTCTTGAAGAGCAGATGGCAGTCATATCTAGGAGAGCCTTTCCACAACTTCAGGTTGTGTACAATTGTAGTCTCTCCTGGGTCAGGAGTCAAATGCACACAGTCATGTTGTTTTTAGACTACTGCAACACATTCTACACGGGGCTGCCCTCGGAGAGCATTCAGAGGCTAATGCTGGTGCAGAGTGCACCAATGTTGACAGTTTTAGGGGCCCCAAGAATGACCCATGTAACACCATTGCATTGCTAGCTGCACTGGCTGCTGATTTGCTTCCAGGTGCAATGCAAGGTGTTGGTAATCACATTTAAAGCCTTCGTGGGCATTGGACCAGGTTACCTGAGGAACTGTCTCATCCTAATAGAATTGGTGTGCCTCACCTGCGCTGGCAGAGGAGGCATGCGGCAGGCCTCATTGGCCACAGTATTCTGACTGCCAGGATCCAGGAGAAGAGCTTTTTCTGCCATTACTCTTGCTTTTTGGAACATCCTGTCCCCCTGAGTAAGGTTGGCTCTCACCTTCCTGACATTCCTAAGACCAGGCTGGGTTAGATCCAGAGAATGAAAAGCTATAATTATCTCCAGACATTTTTGTATGATTAGTGCATTATTGGTTTTATTCTAAAGCCGGGAAAGTCTTTCCAGAAAATAACACATAGATTGTTATTGATCTTCACAGATTCTTACTGATTGGTTGAGATTTTTATGATTGCAAGCAAAAATGATGGGATGGGAAGCACACTGTGCAGGACATTCTTACAATACCCACAGATTCTCAAAGTCTATTAAAATCCTCTTTGAGAAGTTCCTGCATTTAAAATCTCATTGCTCACGAGAGAACAATAATTCAGTTCTTCATTAATATATGATACTGCCAGCATTTTTTCCTATCTACTGATATAACAATAGTTTGCCATTTCATTTTTTCATTTTTTTTTCTCTTTCAAAAAGTGTTTGGGAATATCTTAGGTGCAAAATGGAAAAGGACTTTGAAAATTACAAAGAAAGAGGTGGATTGTTTACCTTAATAGCCTTTGCCACTGGAAACTTTTATTTCATTGCATTCTGCTCATTTTTTTTTTTAGTAATGATAATGATTCCTTGGAACTTTTTTCAAATCTCACAAACTAGTTCATGAAGACATTTACATAGTATTCCTGACAACAGTTCAGAAATGGTCAACCATTTATTTTTTTTTATCTCTTCCCAGTTTGTCTACATTCCCAATACCTGATCATCCTTGTCCAAATTCTGTTCAACCTTGCTTTGCTTTTTTTTTTTTTAGGATGAGCCATCCCTGGCTAAATGCTCTCATCTGCTGAGGCTTCAATGCTTATTCTTAGATCCAAATCAAGAGTAGCTTGGCAGTATCACTAATGGCTGCCTTTCTCTCCTTTATGGCCACAATAACTTCTGATTCTTTATCTCTAGGTCTGGTGAATGCTAAGTCTTTTCTCCTCTAATCTATCATGGAATCAATTGCTAGTATACAAGATATACATCCTGAAATAAAAATAGGCAAAAGGAGCAGTGGAAAACATGTATTCTTCCTATAAGTTTCCCAGAAAGATAATGGACAGTGGAGATTAACTATTGAGATTCTCATCATCCAGGTCATGGTTATCCTAAAGGTACTTTTTCAAAAGGCAACTGGACTTTCTTTTTCTTTTTCCTTCAAGACTGGACTTTCTTTGTTTTGTTTTGTTTTTCTTGACTGCCAAGAAGCTTCTTGGATGAAAAGTGAAACATCTTCAAGAAAAACAAAGAAAGTCCAGTTCCTTTTGAAAAAGCACACGGGAAAACAGCAGAGATCGTTGAAATTATCCAGCTATAGCATTTTAATTTCTAAATTTCTACTGTTGTTTCAGTTACCTGAAAATTATAAGGTACCAAGTTCAAGCCACCAGTTTTTCCAGATAGGGACGAAAAATACTAGACAGATATTGTCAGTCAATATATTGTCAGTCAATATATTGTCAGTCAATATAAAAATATTGAGGTCAAATGGATCAGTAATGTGCTAGTCCAGGTACTTTATGTCTATAGTAAACTATAGATGGCACATGCCATTACTATAAAGTAGACATGCCACCATCACACATAAATCACGTAAGAAGGAAGGAGTAAGATAGCCGCATTACATGGCAGCTATGAATTTAGCATGGATTTTTGTCACATACAGCCTTCACTTAGACGCACATACAGCCTTTCCCAAAGTCACAAATTTGCAGGAGGTGTGGTGAAAGCCCTTCTGGCTACCCTTCAGATAAGAAGATGAGTTTGGGGAAGAGCAGAATTGGAAATCCTTTCCCTAAAGCAAAACCAGCATTCTTTCTACACATAGAAGACTCACCAGTTTGGCATCCAACTGCCTAGCAGCAGGAAAGACAATAAGCCAGATGCTTCCCTCACATGGCAAGCATCTGCATCTGATACTATCATGCATTCATTGTCTGTATATTCAGCAGTGTGATCAACACTGAACCTACCACATCAAGCCAAGTCTTAGGTTAAGGGAATGATTCTGCTCTAAAGAGAACATTCAAAAGCACAATGCAGAAGTCCAGTCAGTTACAGCTCCATGAGAGTCTCTGCCATCTCCGAATGTTTTTATTTGCTTTTTAACAAATAGCTTGTTAATGCAAGATACACATACACAGATACACACACACACACAATACAGAAAAGGAATAAAATATGTAGCTGCTGGAGAAAATTCTCAAACTGGCTCCATCTCACATTTGGGAGTCCAGGCTTGAGAAAAAAATGACATCTTCAAAGTTTCATGAAAGGCCAGCAGAGTAGCAAAGACTGTCCTTCAGGATCTTCCCAGCCAATATTCCTTGGCTGACAGTACTCACAGCTTGCTTCTCTTACTAGATTGGATAGGATGGGTAGAGACAACTGGGAAGATACAATCCCTTAAGTGACCCACCCCAAACCTTGGCAGGCTTTAGAGCTGACTACCAGCACCATGAATTATACCTGGAAGCAAACTGGTAGCCAATGCAACTTGTGAAGCAGTGGTTTCACATACATCAAATAACTGGCATCATTAACTTCCTGTGCTATTGGATTGGGCAATAGTTGAAGCTTGCAAATGTCGTATAAGTCTGTGGAGAGTCTCAATCATCCAAATCATAGTTGTCTCAAAGATGCTTTTCGAAAGGCAACTGGACTGGGTGTTTTTTTTTTCCTTCTTCAAGGAAAAAAAAACCCCAATCCAGTTGCCTTTTGAAAAAACACCTTTGAGCGTTCAAGCTCTACATTTAAGAATTTCAAGTCAAACACATATGGCCTGTTGCAATAATCTGTCACCAGCCTGACATTACCTTTATATGTGAGCACTCTTGTAATTTTTGTGAACACTTCTTAAGCTCATATGATTCAAATATAAAATATTTTCATATTCAACTGAATGCATGCAGAATGCACACTCCATATTTCACGGATTTTTCGTTTGCATGTTTAGGGCTATGTTGTTGTTCTGAGTCAAGATAGTAGATTGAAGCAAAGGCAAAATAGGAACATCTTCACCAAGATTAACAAAGTTGCTCCACTGTTCTTAATTTCCCAGGTTTCTGTTGATTTTAAATCTTGTTAGATGAACTAGTCAGAAAATTCTAGTAAGTGTGTTATTCCCATTTTTTTATTTATTGATTGCTTTAATTACATTTTATTTATATTAACTAAGACTTTTTCACGCAATCAAAGACAAATGAAAAGAAAGAAAGTAAAGAAAGAAAAAAGAAGAAATAAATAGTGCAGGAAAATAAAAAAGGAGTACAGTGAAGAAATATGTGAATGACTTCTATTTCAATATATAATTCCAGTTGTGAATAGAGTAGAGCTGAAAGGGACCTTGCAGGTCTTCTAGTCCAGGTCTCTCCTCAAGCTGGAGAACCTATACCATCCCAGACAAGTGACTGTCTAGTCTCTTCTTAAAAATTTCCAGTGATGGAGCACCCATGATTTCTGAAGACAAGCTATTCCACTGGTAAAGTGTTCTCACTGTCAGGAAGTTTCTCCTTAATTCCTTATGTTGAAGAAGACAATACCAAGAAGTTAGAGGAGAGCAGGCAAGCTGGGAAAACTATTTCACTAATTGTTCCTTAAATGATTAGAGATTCCCACTCTCAGGCATTGTCATGCATACACTAAATCTGGTGGCATGCAGTATTGCAGGCTAATTTTGCTCACTGCCAAGAGTTTAGTTCAACCTTGATAGGCTCAAGGTTGACTCAGCCTTCCATCCTTCTGAGGTTGGTAAAATGAGAACCCAGATTGTTGGGGGAAAGATGCTGATTCTGTAAACCACTTAGAGAGGGCTGTCAAGCTCTATGAAGTGATATATAAGTGCTATACCTACTGCTAATGTTTCAACTTCCCCCAGATTCCCTTGTCTAGGAATAGCAGCTTTGGCATTGGAAGATATTTAAAGGCTGTCTAATGGATATGATTTGGTCATGTCCATCCATGCCTCTTTTTGAATTCAAATTAGTACATATGTTAATTTAACTTGAGGGGAAAACATAGGAATTAAAGGATGAATTGAATTCATCATATTGAATACGGCATTATATGAAAATTCTAACTATATTGAGCCTGGAATTCAGCAAAAAGAATTATTATACATAGATGGAACAAAATTTACACTCCTGATATCAAAGAGTGGATTTGAGAGAAGCATTCTCCATCAACTTTTGAAATTTATGTTGTAAAACCAAGAAGATGAAGCAGCATGCTTTATGTTCTAGACTTAGTAATATGTGGAATGATTGGGGTAGTTGTATATTACACAGATTCCATTTGCATTCTTCAGCTGCAGTTAACTTCAATCTGTATTATATATTGTTATGAGCTTTTTGGTTTATTATTTGGTTTGTTTTTCTGTACTATCGTGGGATACTATTTAAAGGGTTTTTTTAAACCTTCCTACCAGGCTTTGTTAAATTCAACTGAATAGACTCAGTAGGCTTATTGAGATAGTCTGCTAATACTCTTTATTTAACTGAACCTGAATCTAAGAGAATATGTATCTAGGAATTTTTGCTAGTAGGCTTTAAATGCTTTCTTTTGATCAATTCTCCTGGTTTTGGGAAACAAATGCTTGCTTTTCAAAGCATTTCAAATCTTCCAGTTTAAATCTTGTGATATTGATCAAATAATCATGAGGACTACATGCAATCTATGTTAAAGGTTCAATTAGCAAATTCATTCTATAAATAATTAAAAAATAATTAATTGCATTGCATACAACCTTTTGAAGATTTACAAAATATTAGAGGCACAGAAAAAAGTCTAAATGTTTTGAAGATCCAATTTTGTTTCTTACAAAGGACAATTAAAAATCAAGGAGGAGGGAGGGAGGGAGGGAGGGAGGGAGGGAGGAAGGAAGGAAGGAAGGAAGGAAGGAAGGAAGGAAGGAAGGAAGGAAGGAAGGAAGGAAGGAAGGAAGGAAGGAAGGAAGGAAGGAAGGAAGGGGAAAAAATACAAAATACAAATTATCCTATATGGGGACTACAATGTACATACAGTCACTTGTAGAAATACTCTTGATATTTCAGGTTTTTTTCTGAAAACTTTTAGAGTACCTGTTTGTTCATAATAGTAGCAGGAGAAAGTATAAATTTTAAAGTCCTAAATCTGCCTTTAATACTTACTCAAAAAATGGGTAACACCTTTTGCACATGAAAAAAGGACTCCATTTGATAGAATATAAATCTCTCCAGACAAGATGGAAAATAGTCAAGGTAAAAAGCATTTTATTCTGTACATTTTTGTACTGCCTTTCAGACAGCTAAGTAACACTTGAACAAAGATGTTTGCAAAACTGCACACTGCTGTATCTCTCAGAAGAGCTTTGCAGAGGTGGAAAAGCACTTCATATAATCAAAAGCAGTAAAACTACAGAACTGAAAATGACTTCTTGGAGTTTGACTTCTTCCTATCTTTGTTTTTTTTTCCATTTTGAATGTATCCTAGAACACATCCATACAGTTGCTTTGCAATGTTTCCTTCCCATAGCCAACTGAATATTGATGATGATGCTATCCATTCAAGCATGTCTGATTCTTGGCAAAAGTATGCTCCTGCTCTCACCATATTTTCCAATTTTGTATGGATTTCTTCAGTTGTTTTATGCTTGGGCAGGTGTAGGTTTTGATGGTGTCTAGTAACTGTGGTTTTTTGGTGGCCTCATTTTCATTAACTGTTGACCATTCTGAGCATAGCTGCCTTTTCCAATGAGTTTGAGCACACAGCATGACTAAAACAAGTAAGGTGGAATATTGTGGTTTTGTCTTCCAGCAATTTGTCTATCCGGCAATTTTGTATGCTCAAGTACTTTCTTTTTTGTTATCTCTGCTGTCCAAGGAATGTGCAAGAACCTTTTCCAACCTCACAAAACTCAAACAATTTGCAATTTTCCTTCTGCCTATTTTTTTCATGGTCCAACTTTACAACTGTAGGTAGCTGTGGGAAACATGATTGTGTGAACTAATTTACATTTGATGGCCAGACAAATGTCCTTGCATTTCCATACATGATTCATGCTTATCATTGGTCTGCAACCCAGTATAATTCAGTGTTTTATTTCTGCCCTGTACTCATTGCTTAGATCAATCTACAAAAAGTGAATTCTTGTACACATTTGATCTTTTCACTGTCAATTCTTCTTTTGACATTTCCATTCTTTGCAGTGGTCATGAACTTAGTATTTTTGATGTTCAGGAAGAGGCCAAATTTCTCACTTTCTTCTTTAGTCCTTTTGATCAGATGTTTCAGGGCTTCTTTGGTTTCTGAGAGGAGAGTTGTATTGTCAGCATAATTTGTTGATATTCCTTTCTTCACTCTTTACTCTGATTTTTTTATGCTTCAAGTTCTAGTTCCTTCATGATTATTTCAGCATTCAGATTGAATAAGATAATTGAAAGAAGGCAACATTCCCATGTTCTTTTCTCTATCTTGAACAAATTGCGTCTCCATATGGTATTCACACAGTGGTTTCATGATCTGTTTTACAGCAACTGCACCCACTTGACCAGACATGTTGGCACTCCCAACTCTTTCAAAGCTCTCCACAGCTTTCAAAATTGACAAAATCAAAGACTTTCTTGTAGTCAATAAAGCAAATGTAAAGGTTCTTTTGACAGCCTTGAGATTTTTCAATGATTAGGCATAATTAGTAATATTAACAAAAGTTCCATGTCTCCTTCTGAAACCAGTTTGAAGAAAAGGTGATTCCCTTTCAATGGTCAATACCAGATGATCCTTAAGAATCTTCCTAAAGTGAAGGATGAGGGCAAATGTGCAGTAATTAGAGGACTCCTTAGAGTCTTATCATTTTTTTCCCGATGGAATCAGTGCTGTTTTTCTTCATTTAGCTATTCTGATAGTTTCATCTGAGAGCCACTTGCCCTTTTTCTCTGGCTTCCTGTATGTCATGTGTTCAACTGCTGTTTCAATGATGGTCATATGAATTTCTTGACACAGTACATCAAGCATCTTCTTAGCAATGTCCAGAAGATTTTGGTAGATGTCCAGAAGATGTCAAACATCTTTGATGATGCTGTACTTTTCATGTTGTATAATTTGATTCTGATCTTAACCACCTACAATTCATGATCTGAAATGTAATTGGTACTTGGATATGTCTTGACAATGTGGACTGAAGTAAACCATTGATGGCTGCATAGGACAGTGCAGTTTATTTAATGAGATGCAAGAGTGTAAGTGACACTTGTGCTGTTTGAACTAGGTATTTGTAATTCTAAATCAATTTTCATGGCATAATTGCACCAAACTATTCATTCTCCCTCTCCATCTCTCCCCCCCTCTCTTTTTGTCTCTGTCTCACACTCTCTCTTTCTCTCTCATTTGTTAGATTTATGTATCAACCAACTTGCCTAAAGCAACTCTGGGCAGGCCTACAAACATTAAAAACAGTAGGCATTAAAATGATAAAACAATAAATAACAACAACAATAAATACACATAAAAGATGGGGATGGGGGCAGTACAAAGTAATCAGGAAGAAATGGGCTATTTTCTTAATCCAATAACCACCTCCAGAATAGAGCTTTCCTATTGGGGCCCCAGGCCAACTGGTATACCCTAGATGATGATGATGATGATGACGATGACGACGATGATGATGATGATGATGATGATGATAATGATAATGATAATAATAATAATAATAATAATAATAATAATAATAATAATAATAATAATAATAATAAAATTGGAAGGGACCTTGGAGGTCATCTAGTCCAACCCCCTGCTAAGGCAGGAAACACTATACCATTTCAGACAAATGGCTGTCTAGTCTCTTCTTAAAAACTTCCAGTGTTGGAGCATTCACCACTTCTGGAGGCAGGTTGTTCTACTGGTTAGTTGTTCTAACTGTCAAGAAGTTTCTCCTTAGTTCTAGGTTGCTTCTCTCCTTGACTAATTTCCATCCATTGCTTCTTGTCCTGCTTTCAGGTGCTTTGGAGAATAGCTTGGCTCCCTTTTCTTTGTGGCAGCCCCTGAGATATTGGAACACTGCTATCATGTCACCCTTCTCTTCATTAAACTACACATACCCAATTCCAGCAACCTTTCCCTATATGTTTTAGCCTTCAGTTCCCCAATCATCTTTGTTGCTCTTCTCTGTACTCTTTCTAGAGTCTTGACATAGGTTTTCAGGCCTTTATGGAAGGTCTGTAGGGTAGTTGTGAATCTCTCCATAGGGCTACAATGATCCAATGGACAGGAGCCACTCAGAAAATGTTTTTCTTCCTTCCAAATTCTTTGACCAATAGGGCCCACAGTGTGCTCATGGGTGGAATGGGCTTGAACTACATCTAGAAGCAAACAGACAGCTAATGCAGCTCACAGAACTGTGGTGTAACATGAGCCACTCTAGTAGTGCCCACACTACTACATTCTGCATCATTTGTAGCTTCTGAATATTCTTAAAGTGTAGCCACATGTAGAGAACAATGCAACAATCCACATGTTAGATGACCGAGGGCTTGAATGGCTCAGAACAGGGCCTCCCAACTCTCAACTAGCACATAACATGGAGTTATGCAGAGACTCTTCTAGCTATGACTGCCACCTGCATTTCAAGTAGGAGTTGCAAGGCAGGAGAACCTTCAACTTGCACCCCAGGTCTGTTTGGGGTAGTACAACCCCATCGAGAACTAAAGATGTTAAAAGTCCTGGATCTTGAAACTTCATGCACCCAAAGCAACTTGGTCTTTATCAGTTGAAGAATGTTTGTGTGTGTGTGTGTGTGTAAAACCTGAAGAAAATAGAAAAGAAATATAGAAAAGAAAGGGAAAAAAATAAAGAGAACTAGCTTCTGATATTCTTCACAGCAGTTATAAATACAAATATTTTAACTTCTCTCTCTAATCTTACATCATAATGTCCTTCTATATGTCTAATCCTCAAAGCCATAAATCACAAGTTCATTTTTTTCACTTTTTATGCAAAACATGCATAAGAGACTTCCAGTCACCAATAAATGTATTTAGTGACTTTTCTCTAATTAAAGAGTTAATTTATCCATCTCAGCAAGAGCTATAAATTTCCACAACCATTCCTCCACAGTGGGAAGTGTTGATACATTCTCCATTATGATTTGTCTTATCTGGGTCCTTCAGGTCTTCAAATGATATACCCATTGCTACTGTAACTGAGTCCGCACAGTCTCCAGCCTTGTCCAAAGAGTTAGGTCTTTGCATAATGAGTCTAAAGTAGGATAATTTGAACCTTGTCATTTGTGCCTCAAGTGAGAATGCTGTGCCTCAAGCGAGATTTGTTTCATTTTCCATTTGTTTATTTCTTGGCTATCCATGGTGTTCTCAGGAATTTTTCACCAATAGCCAGAACATCTGCTATTTTGTCATCTTGCAGGCTTTTATGCCTGGCAATTGCTGCTCAAACTCCTCTTTTCTCCCATGCCCCCCATAGGACTCAGAAGGTCCCGGAGTTGAGTCACTGTGAGAGAGTGGCTCACTTATACCATCTGCTATCCCCTAGAGGTGAGAGATCTAGGGTTGGATGCCTTATCCGGCGTTTGTATCCTGCTCCACTTCCGGATAGGTCTGGGCCCGCTGTGAGAGGGTGGTGGCCGACCTGCTCCGGAGGTCACCAAAGAGGGTGCCCAGCTCAAGTGGCAGAGGAACTGGTGGACTGGATATTGCAGACCTTCCGTTTTAGAACCTCCTGATTGTCTATGGGACTGCCTTGCTGGACTCATTTACACAATGGCTCGCCTATTTTATTCAAGCATTCACTTATTCGCTCTCAGGGGTACCCCCCCTTCCTGGGTGTGACCCGCCTCTGTTTTTACCTCTCCTCTTGATGACGGGCCCAATTATTGGGACTCTGAGAGATGGCTGGGCAGGGACAGGAGCCTCTATCATAAATTCAACAAGAGGCCCCTGATTTCTTTTTTATCAAAATTTTTTAGAGAGTTAGGGAGGGGGGTGGGATCACAGGGTTGGTTGGAAACTGGGGGGTATCCACCAAACGTTATTCAGGCCAGGCCTGGGACAGATCACGGCAGGATGGTGCTTGGGCTGGTTGCCTCCGGGGCCCCAGAGCGGGGTGTGGGATTATCTATTCCCACGACATTAGGGAATGGCAGCAGGCATCCGAACAGAGGGCCGTATCAACACCCGGGAGTATGTCCCCGCTGTCTTCAAGCAGTGATGTGCTCTGACCCTCTGGTTTCGTCCCGCGGTTCCGGGAATGAGAACAAGCAGCCACCTGAGCTCAGGCTTGTGTATTTTAATGCCAATAAGGCTCCTCTCATCCGTGATTTGGTTGAGGAGGAGTGTGCTGACCTGGCTTGCATTACGGAGACCTGGTGTCCCTCTGGTTGATATCTGCCCACCAGGTTTCCGGGTGCTTCACCAGCCTCGGGCTCAGGGTAGGGGTGTGGGTGTGGCAGTAGTTGTGAGGGAGACCTTATGTCCCCGGGAGGCCACTGTTGACCAAATAGCCGGGTGTGAGTCTCTCCTCCTGAGATGTGGCCCTAGGGCTCAGTTGGGCTTACTGCTGGTGTACTTTTCACCTAGTCGTGTAGCAGCAGCCCTGCCTGAGCTTCTCGACATCCTCTCAGGGTTAGTGGTTGAGTTCCCCAAATTTATGATTCTGGGTGACTTCAATCTACCATCCCTGGGGGGATCATTTGAGTTAGCTCAGGAGTTCATGACTTCCATGATGGCCATGGACCTGATGCAAGTAATTCAGGGCCCGACTCATGGGGGGGGGGGTCACACGCTTGATTTTATTTTTCTATCTGGATGATGGTTAGATGATCTGGGTGGGAGTTCCCCAATTGTTATGCCCCTGTCATGGACTGATCATCATCTCCTGCGGCTGGTCTTCCATTTTGCCACTCCCCGTTGTGGGGTCATTGAACCAACAAGATGGTTCTGCCCTAGGTGCTTAATGGACCCTAAGCGGTTCCAGGTGGCACTTGGTTCCCCACCTGCTGCCTTTGCTCACAGCTCAGCCGATGCCTTAGTGGAAGCCTGGGAAAAGGCAACCACGGAGGCACTCGACCAAGTGGCCCCTGACCCGGTGCAGATCCCAGTGGGCTCTGTGGTTCTCTGCAGAGCTCCGGGAGATGAAGCGTTGGAGACGGGGCCTAGAGAGCTGTTGCAGGTCCAGCCGGTCTGAATCCGACCGATTGTGACTAAGGTCCTCTATGAGGTCTTATCTTGCAGTGATGAGGACAGCAAGGTCTAACTACTTTGCTACCCTCATCGCATCCGCAGATAATTGCCCGGCCACCCTGTTTAGGGTGACCCGCTCCCTCCTTAATCAGGAGGTGAGGGAGGAGCCCTTGCAGGGTCGTGTCGAGGAGTTTAGCCAACATCTGTTGGACAAAATCGCTCAGATCCGGACCGGTTTGGACTCCGACTGGGCAGAGTCTGACAGTGAGGACATGGGTGGTCTTGATGATATCATCTGGGAGGAGTTCGATCCTGTGACTCTGGAAGAGGTGATCAGGATTATGGGGAAGCTGAGCTCCACCACGTGTTTATTGGACTCGTGCCCCTCCTGGCTGGTTTATGCGGCTCGGGAGGGACACGAGGCTGGCTTCAGGCAGTGATATCTGCTTCTTTGAGTGAGGGTAGTTTTCCTGCTGCCTTGAAGGAGACGGTGGTGAGACCCCTCCTCAAGAAGCCTACCCTGGACTCAGCTGTTTTAAACAACTATCGTCTGGTCTCCAACCTTTGCTTTCTTGCGAAGGTTGTTGAGAGCATGGTGGCGCATCAGCTCCCTTTGTTCCTGGAGGAAGCTGATTATCTGGACCTATACCAATCAGGCTTCAGGCCCGGGTACATCACGGAGACGGCATTGGTCCCGCTGGTGAATTATCTCTGGCGGGCTCGGGACAGGGGTTGTTCCTTTGTCCTAGTCCTATTAGACCTCTCAGTGGCTTTCGATACCATCGACCATGGTATCTTACTGCGGCGTCTCAGGGGGTTGGGAGTGGGAGGCACCATTTTACGGTGGTTCTCCTCCTACCTCCTGGGACGTTCGCAGTTGGTGTTGGCAGGAGGGCAGAGGTTGGCCTCGAGGCCTCTCATTTGTGGAGTTCCTCAGGGGTCAGTCCTCTCGCCTCTCCTGTTCAACATCTATATGAAGCCACTGGGTGAGATCATTCGTGGTTTTGGGGTTGGGTATCATCAATATGTTGGTGATACCCAGCTTTTCATCTCTACCCGAAACCACCCCAGTGATGCCCTCGATGTGATGTCCTGTTGACTGGAGGCAGTTCAGATCTGGATGGGGAGGAACAGGCTTCAGCTCAATTCCGACAAGACTGAGTGGTTGTGCATGCCAGCATCTCGGGAAATTCAGATTATTCCACCTGTAATCATGGGGGGTGAGGTATTACCCCCCGTAGATATGGCTCGCAACTTGGGTGTCCTCCTAAATTCACAGCTCTCCTTGGAAGATCATATAGGAGCTGTGACTAGGGGGGCCTTCGCCCAGGTTCGCCTGGTGCACCAGTTGCGGCCCTATCTAAACCGGGATGCCTTGCGTACAGTAACTCATGCACTCATGACCTCTAATTTAGACTACTGCAATGCTCTCTACATGGGGCTGCCCTTGAGGACTACTCGGAGGCCTCAGCTGGTGCAGAATGCGGTCACACGAGTGGTGGTGGGGGTTTTCTGATACTCCCATGTAACACCTCTACTCCGTGAGCTGCATTGGCTTCCAGTTGCCCTCCGGGTGAGATTCAAGGTGCTAGTAATGACCTATAAAGTCCTAAATGGCATGGGTCCAGATTACTTACGGGAGCACCTGCTGCCGGCATCAACTTCCCTTCGTCCAGTGCACTCCCACAGAGGGGGCCTCCTCAGGGTGCCGTCGGTCAAAGAGTGTCGACTGGCGACCCCCAGGGGGAGGGCGTTCTCTGTGGGCGCGCCAGACCTTTGGAACCGTTTATCGGTTGAGCTCCGGATGGTTCCTGACCTTCGCTCCTTCCGCTGTGAACTAAAAACTTACTTATTTGAACAAGCCGGCCTGGTCTGATGGGTTTGGGGTATTTTAATATTAATTTTATTAATTTTATTGTAATTGGGCTACATTATTTAATTCTTTCTTAACTTTTGTACATTGTATTTTTATTGTATTTATTGCCCTGTATACCGCACTGAGTCCTTCAGGAGAAGGGCAGTATAGAAATTAAATTATTATTATTATTATTATTATTATTATTATTATTATTATTATTAT
>JAKJMR010000104.1:2573497-2594004 GCA_024449315.1 Daboia siamensis
ATTATTATTATTATTATTATTATTATTATTATTATTATTATTATTATTATTATTATTATTATTATTAATATTTAGCCACAATTAAGAAATTTATAAAGTTATAAATTAGCTAACAAGAACATGAAATATGGAGGTGCTGCAAAAGTTGCTTACACTGTTGAAATGCCTCTTAAGGGAGATTAACTTCCCTGACTTTCTAATTCTTGTTCCTTCACCTGTGAAGGTTACTAGAACTTCTAGGACAATTGATGAATGGTTTCAAAGCTGGACTTATTCAGGTTCTTCATAGTTCTTTGTTGAGATGGCATTTTCTCCCTCTGAGAAATGTTCTTATACTGAATCAAGGCAGCTAATTCTCCAACTGCTCAGTGGCAGAAATATTATCATTGTTACCTACAGAAAGGCCAAAATATGGGAGAAATTATTTAAGAATATGAACTATAAAATGAAAAGCTTCACATAGAAAGAAATCAATTGATTATATTTAGTATACGTAAGCCTGAAAGATGAAGAACATTCTAGATTTTATATTTAACGTAACTGAATACTTGACCCTGACAAGCGAGTCAGCTTGTAAAAAAGACCCAAAAATCTAGAAAATAATTTCTTTTCCAATGAAGTTCTAAAGGAATTGTTTGTGATATGAATGGGTATACAACTCAGAGTCTGTTCAAAATATACTTGCAGATCAAAATATAAATATTTTCTGCATGTTCCTGTATGTGCTTATCTGTTCAGAAAAAGAGAGAAAAATGTTGTATATATATTATGGAAAGATTGTGTGTGTGTGTGTGTGTGTGTCTGTGTTTCTGTGTGTATGTATACCATATACACCACACACACACATACACTAAAATTTGATGTACGGCAACAATGGCTCATTTGCTTAAAACTTTAAAAAAAACGCTTATATATATTGTTTTAAACAAATGAACCATTTATTGCCATACACCAAATCTCTCTCTCTCTCTCTCTCTCTCTCTCTCTCTCTCGTGTGTGTGTGTGTGTGTGTGTGTGTGTGTGTGTGTGATGTTAGCCTAGGGAGCCAGTATTGTTCAAAGACATTTCCATAGTCATGTGGCCACTATACCCTGAGGTGCACAGAGCACTGTTACCTTCCCACCCAAATGACACATATTTATCTAGTCTCAACTGCAGGCTTTCAAACTGTGAGGTGGGGAGTTGCTGGGACAAATATTGGGAGCTCATCCCATTACATGGCATTTCCGGTCTCAATGTGTGAGTTGCTCAGTGATAAAGCAATTCTCATATTCACTGACACAAGGACTTTGGAGGGGAAAAAAGCAAATATAGATACAAGGAATTAATAAAATGTTACCTATCTCCCCAACTCTAAATTCTCCCACATCATTCCAACAGTTATTTTATATCTTTTGATTTAAAAATGGAGAAAAACAGGTGTGAATATTGATGCCTGGCATAAGCTTAGCTAGCAAAACAAGGGCAGACTTAGTAACTGAAGCAAAGAGTTTGGCATTCTAATCTTCAGTTCGGCACCGAGCAATAAATCACCAACCAGGTAGAATAGAAGACAGAAAGCAAAGCCTATTATTGCCTGTATTGCACACACTTTACTGAGCATTGCATTTTAAAGGGCAGGCATGTCGAACTCCACAGCCATTTCCAAAACCCAAAATGTTTTCTTTGTTCTTGCAGGTTTGGCACTTGAATTTCTTGACAGGGGATTGTAACAAGCCCAGAAAATAGCAGCACGCTGCTCCATTTGTGACACAAAGCAAGTGATACTCAATCCATACCGGTTTCTCTTGTAATCTTCAAAGCATGTAATTTTACCTACCTTTTCCAAAGACACCGTCCACCCTGGTTATTTCACCTCCGAACCGGGAACAGAGAATGAATGACATCTAATTTTCCAAGTAAATGGAGAGAAAAAAAATGTCCAACTCCTCCCAGGCCTACTGAGAGGTTCTGGTGAGTAGTTATGAAAATAAGTATTTCCCATCTTTCTTTGAAATCCTATTTATTTATTCATTTATTTGTGCATTGCTGGCCTTGCTCCTCATTTATAAATTCTCTTTATAAACAGAAAGGGAATTTTGTTTCACTAAGGAGAACAGAAAAAAATAATATATGAATCTAATGCCTGAAGGAAAATCCTGCTCTGCTTTTTACATTGTCTGGATCCAAGATGACACAGAAGCTGGTTCAGAATTTGAAAGCCAACTCTCATGGAGATTGCTCAACCTGGCTCCCCTACAGCTACTTTTAAAAAGCCTGCTGCCAAATCTTCTACCAGTAACAGGACTCTACAGAGTGATTTACTTCCTTTCCAGGACATCCAATAAGGGTGGGAGGGAATTCTACCTCTGCTGTTGAATTTTTGTTATATCATTAAGAAACAGCAGGCAGACATATAAACTACTGTACATAAACTAAAATAGGCATTTTAAATAGCACTATTGAATTTACTAGGTGAATCTCCCAGTCCATTGATTTATCTTCTTTACACAGTAGGTTGAACATTGTCCTCGACAATGCAATACCTTTCTAACACACAGCACATACATTAACAGCCCATCATTCATTGCTGCTTTGGCAAATGTGCTCCCTGTAACTACTTTTGCACAGAGATTCATGTAACATTTTCCCTTACACTCTTTTCCCATATTCCCTCTTTGTGGCTATGTCTCCTATTTGTTCTTTTTGGTTCTTTGCTTCTGTAGATCTTCAGCCCCTCACCCCTCAGCAGATCCACTGGGTGCTTTCCTTCTGTCAACTAATCCTTATGAATTTGTTAGGGAAGGGAGTCCCTACTTGGTAAGATGTTCAACCTAATCTTTGAGGAGATTCTGTTCCAGAGAAAGAGAGCAATGTCAAATTAGACTTGATTCTTAAGTACCTACAAGTGGCATCCTTAGGGGTAGAAATGCTAATGTTAGAGCTTCTCTTCTGGTCCTTAATGCACTGGCAAGAGCAAGTGTGATTAGGCAGTTCCAAAGGTTACCAAGTCCTGTAGGTCTTTAAAGCATTTTAAAGCATTTTAATTTATACTGAATAAGCATTTTAATTTATACTGAATAAGCATTTTAATTTATACTGAAATCAAACTCACAACCAGTAGGTTATATGTATAATCTAATTTGTTCCCCTAACTGTTTAAACTACCACATTATAACCTGATTGAAGTCTCTAGCTAGTCTTCAAGGTTCTGTGGAGATTCTCAGTCATCCAGGTCATGGTTGTCCCAATGGTGCTTTTTCAGGCGGCAAATGGACTTTCTTGGTTTCCTTTGAAAATGTTTTTCATCCAAGAAGCTTCTTCAGCTCTGACTGGATGGTAGGGAATGGAAGGATTTATATTCCTTGCAGACAACTGGTCATTTGCATTCTTTTAGAGAGTCGTTGATGCCATTTGAAGGTTTACCTGTGTCCTCAGGGTCACCTGAGTACTGCAAATATGTGAGGAGCCCTCTTGGCTGCAGGATGTTTTTTGCCCTGTGTCCCTTCACTGTTGAAGACAGATGCAGGCTGTTGGGGATGAGTCTGTATTGGCTGCATCTCAAACTGAAGTGCAAATGGTTCCTGTAGTCTGCAATGTTCTCTGGAAATCTGTTCACTCTCCCATACCATTCAAAGGGTGCTCATCCCAAAACGCATAGCTAAATGTCTATGGAGATGCTCAGTCATCCAGGCCATGGTTGTTCCAAAGTGCTTTTTCAAGTGGCAACTGAACTTCCTTGTTTTTCTTTGTAAATGTTTTACTTCTCATCCATTTGCTTTGCTTCTTATCCAAGAAGCTTCTTTAGCTCCAAAAGGGGAATGGAAGGATTTATATTCCTTACAGACAGCTTGAGATGCAGACAACACAGACGCATCCCCAATAGCCTGCTCCTGTCTTCAACAGTGAAGGGACACAGGGCAGAAAACATCTTGCAGCCAAGAGGACTCCACATTTGCATTACTCAGTCCCCAAAGGCAGCCCCTTGTAGAGACCAGACATTATTTCTATTTCATGTTCCACCTTGCCACAACACAAACTTGTAATCTTTTTGTTTCAAAATTAATCTGCTTCTTTTTCTCAGAATGAATTGCTTTTCTCCATTCTACTCCTATCACTTCCGAAGATACTGCCTCTACATTGTCTACAAGAAGAACCCTGTTTTCTCCCATAACCCCTGCTTCTCATTACACACCATCTCCAAAGAGTTAATTTCCTGAATCCTAAATCCTGAAATTTAGGTATCTTCCTTGCATCGACTTCACTACAGCACTAAAATTACAGTTATACATGTATCCACTTTCCATGTATTTATATTTATGCATTTGTTTTACACACAAAAAGAGGGTAGATGATGGATAGATGGATAATTATAGTGTTTATTGTTCATATTTTTTTATATTGAATGTGTGTGTGTGTGTCATTTTCTTAACCTAAAATACAAATAGGAATAAACAAGTTTTTAATTATACCTAATAATAATCACCCTGTCAACAAAAGTGCGTATAATCAAGGCTATGGTCTTCCCAGTTGCAATGTATGGCAGTGAAAGTTGGACCATAAGAAAGGCTGAGCGCCAAAGAATTGAGGCCTTTGAACTATGGTGCTGGAGAAGACTCCTGCGAGTCCCTTGGACTGCAAGGCAATCAAACCAGTCAGTCCTAGAGGAGATCGACCATGACTGCTCTTTAGAAGGCCATATCCTGAAGCTAAAACTCAAATACTTTGGCCACCTAATGAGAAGGAAGGACTCACTGGAGAAGAGCCTAATTCTGGGAAAGATTGAGGGCAATAGAAGAACGGGACGACAGAGAATGAGGTGGCTGGATGGAGTCACTGAAGCAGTAGGCGTCAGCTTAAATTGACTCCAGAAGATGGTATGAATCAAGGCAAACTGGATGTGGTCAAACAAGAGATGACAAGAGATGACAAGACTGAACATTGACATCTTAAGAATCAGTGAACTAAAATGAATGAGTGAATTTAATTCAGATGACCATCAAGTATACATACTACTGTGGGCAAGAATCCCTCAGAAGAAATGGAGTAGCCTTTATAGTCAATAAAAGAGTAGGAAAAGCAATACTGGGTTACAATCCTCAAAATGACAGAATGATCTCAGTTCGAATCCAAGGCAAACCATTCAATATCACAGTAGTCAAAGTCTATGTCCCAACCATTGATGATGAAGAGGATGAAATTGACCGGTTCTATGAAGCCCTACAGCAACTTATAGAACTAACACCAAAAAAATGATGTTCTTATCTTCATGGGGGATTGGAATGCTAAAGTAGGAAGCCAAAAGATAACCAGAATAACAGGCAAATTTGGCCTTGGAGTACAAAATGAAGCAGGGCACAGGCTGACAGAATTTTGTCAAGAGAATATGATGGACATAACAAACACTCTTTTTCAACAACCCAAGAGACGGGACATGGACATCACCAGATGGTTTACACAGAAATCAGATTGACTATGTGCTCTGCAACCAAAATGGAGAAGCTCTATGCAGTCAGTAAAAGCAAGACCAGGAGCTGACTGTGGCTCAGACCATGAGCTTCTCATTGCAAAAAATTTAAACTGAATAAAGTAGGGGAAAGCACTAGGCCACTCAAGTATGAACTAAATCATATCCCTGATGAATATACAGTAGAGGTGACAAATAGATTTAAGGAATTAGAACTGATAGACAGAGTGCCTGAAGAACTATGGACAGAGGTTCACAACATAGTACAAGAGGTAGCAACTAAAACCATCCCAAAGAAAAAGAAATGCAAGAAAGCAAAATGGCTGCCTGAGGAAGCTTTGCAAATAGCTGAGGAAAGGAGGGAAGCGAAAGGCAAGGGAGAAAAAGAAAGATACGCCCAATTGAATGCAGAATTCCAGAGAATAGCTAGAAGAGATAAGAATGCCTTCTTAAATGAAAAATGCAAAGAAATAGAAGAAAACAATAGAATAGGGAGGACCAGAGATCTCGTCAAGAAAATTGGAGAGATGAAGAGAATGTTTCATGCAAAAATGAGCATGATAAAGGACCAAAATGGCAGGGACCTAAAAAGGCAGAAGAGATTAAGAAGAGGTGGCAAAATTACACAGAAGATCTATACAAGAATGAGCTTAATGACCTTGATAACCACAATGAGGTGGTCACTGACCTCAAGCCAGACATCCTAGAATGTGAAGTGAAGTGGGGCTTAGAAAAGCTGAGTAACAACAAAGCTAGTGGAGGTGACAGTATTCCAGCTGAGCTATTCAAAATCTTAAAAGATGATGCAGTAAAAGTGCTACACTCAATTTGCCAGCAAATTTGGAAAACTCAACAGTGGCCATAGGATTGGAAAGATCAGTTTACATTCCAATTCCAAATAAAGGCAGTGCTAAAGAATGTTCAAACTATCACACCATTGCACTCATTTCACATGCTAGTAAAGTTATGCTTAAACTCCTACAAGCTAGACTCCAGCAGTATGTGGATCGAGAACTACCAGAAGTATAGGCAGGATTTTGAAGAGGCAGAGGAACTAGAGATCAAATTGCCAACATACTCTGGATCATGGAGAAAGCTAGGGAGTTCCAGGAAAACATTTACTTCTGCTTCATTGACTATGCTAAAGCATTTGATTGTGTGGATCACAACAAACTGTGGCAAGTGCTTAAATAGATGGGAGTACCAGACCAACTTATTTGTCTATTGAGAAACCTATATGCAGGTCAAGAAGCAACAGTGAGAACTTGAAACAGAACCACTGATTGGTTCAAAATTGGGAAAGGAGTCTGGCAAGGCTGTATACTATTGCCCTTCCTATTTAACTTATATGCAGAGCACATCATGAGAAAGGCAGGGCTAGATGAATGAAAGTTGGAATTAAGATTGCTGGGAGAAATATCAACAACCTAAGATATGCAGATGATACCACTCTAATGGCAGAAAGTGAAGA
Source organism: Daboia siamensis (assembly GCA_024449315.1). Lineage (NCBI taxonomy): Eukaryota > Metazoa > Chordata > Lepidosauria > Squamata > Viperidae > Daboia > Daboia siamensis. The sequence goes on from JAKJMR010000104.1 coordinate 2,580,415, forward strand.
GGAACTAAAGAGCCTCTTGTTGCAGGTGAAGAAGGAGAGTGCAAAAGTTGGGTTGAAACTTAACATTAAGAAAATCAAGATGATCATATCCGGACCTCTCAATTCCTGGCAAATAGATGAGGAAGAAATAGTGGTAGTGACAGATTTTGTTTTCCTGGGCTCCAAGATCACCGCAGATGGGGACTGTAGCCAAAAATTAAAAGACGCTTGCTCCTCGGGAGGAAAGCCATGGCAAATCTAGATAGCACACTAAAAAGCAGAGACATCACCCTGTCAACAAAAGTGCATATAGTCAAGGCTATGGTCTTTCCAGTTGCAATGTATGGCAGTGAAAGTTGGACCATAAGAAAGGCTGAGCGCCAAAGAATTGAGGCCTTTGAACTATGGTGCTGGAGAAGACTCCTGCGAGTCCCTTGGACTGCAAGGCGATCAAACCAGTCAGATCCTAGAGAATCTGATGATCAAGGATCTGCAAGGCGATCAAACCAGTCAGATCCTAGAGGAGATCAATCCTGACTGCTCTTTATAAGGCCAGATCCTGAAGTTGAAACTCAAGTACTTTGGCCACCTAATGAGAAGGAAGGACTCACTGGAGAAGAGTCTAATTCTGGGAAAGATTGAGGGCAATAGAAGAAGGGGATGACAGAGAATGAGGTGGCTGGATGGAGTCACTGAAGCAGTAGGTGTGAGCTTAAATGGACTCCAGAAGATTAGCAGAAGGCCTTGAGGAACATTGTCCATGGGGTTGTGATGGGTCGGACACAATTTCACAACTAACAACAACAACATCCCTGATTAGTGCAGCCAACTTGGCCATCTCCACCAATTCCATTGCTTTTTCAATTGATGCCTGAATGTATATGTTCTTGACAATTGTGTTTTGACAAAATCAAGTATGAATTGACTCATGGGTTTGATATTTCACATACTAATAGTATATAAGTGTCTTTGCAGATTTTGCTTTTTTTCCCCCAGATTTTGCAAAGTGTGATTTGAGGACTCATCACCTGGAATTTTTTTGGTTTTAATCATAAGCAAATCCTAGTAACCCATTGGATACCTTCCAACTAGAGGGGCTAATCTTTGTGTATTTTATATAGATATTGCCCTTGATGTAAATATTTAGTTGGTTTCCTTGACAGAATAATGGAATAGATTGCTGTTTCATTTCCCAATGAATTACATTGAGCCTGATCCTAGTTCTATGACATGTCTATTATTGCTGGCCCTTTTGGAAGTGTGTCCTCTCTGTAGTGCAGTTAAACAGCATTGCTGAACACACAAGTCTCTTTATCACTGCAAAAAAATGATCTGTGAGGACAAATATAAATTATACCATACTGCAAAATTCTTGAAACTCTGCATTTGACAGAGTAATTCTTCCTACCAATATTGTACTGTAGCTGTATTCAGTATGACTTACCATCAGTGTTCTCTTTCATCCTTGGCCAATCTTTAAGAATATAAATATTTGCTGCCCCAAAGAAATGACTTAACCATTCTGAATGTTTTACTGAAAGAATAATACAATTTGAACACTATATCTAAAAATATTTTGGTATCCTCTGTGCTGAGAACACCATGATTAAAGGACTTTTCTCAGAAATCATAAGAACGGATGAGTCCAAAAAAGGGCCAAAAATCATATTTCATCAACAATTAAAAGGAAGAAAATGAAAGGCAACCAAAGGAATAAATGGTTTTGTACACCATTTAAAAGTGTATCTGCATAGAACAAGTACCAAAAGTGATTAAAAAGAATGACAGCTGACTCAACAGGAGATAAGCCTTTCTGAAGTGTAAAAAACCCTGAGACACTTGTGTCTGATCTCCTTAATGCTTGGCATCTATTTTATTTTTTACTGATATCCACCCCAGGAAGAAAAGCTCATATCAAAGCACCCTCCTCAGAGTTAAATTTGGAACTGCTCACACAGACCATCTTAGAATTCTAATTGATGTGGGTTGCCACAGAGTTAGTGTAAAGAGCCAAGCATAAAGAGATGAAATGTGGATAGCAGCTTATTAATCTATGCAGCGTCCAGGGCTTTATTCTGGTCTTTTTCAACCAATGAATTTCTACTTCCATTGCCTTCATTCAAAAAACAAGAGACAGGAGAAATGAGCATGGGTTTGAACTATTGCTAGAGAAACCTTGTTGTTTCTGCCTCTAACTTATGGATGTCTTCTAACTTGAAGGGCTCAATGATGCTGGGGGAACCCTTACTATGGCAGTGCATTTTATCTTTCTTTGTTGGGCTGTTGGTTCGATCTCTGAGCTTGGCAATTTGGCTGCAAACATTTCATCTCCATTCAGGGGGAACATCTTCAGTATCCTGCCCAAATGGAGATGAAACATTTGCAGCCATATCTCCAAGATCAGAGATCAAAGCAACAGCCCAACTACCAACCTGAGCTATTAATGTTCAAGCACATCTCAATCTTTCTTTGTCTCCAAATTAAACTTCACAGTGAGATAACTATGCTTTTATCCTGTCCTTGATGGTATAGTTATTTAACCAGACTTCTATCTTCCAAGGAAAAGGCAGTTTATTAAAATACCCTTTTGTTGTATAGGAAGTTTCAAAACAGTCAGGCTCATTACTGATCTCTCTCTTCTATGGTCTCAAAATTTTAGTCAGATCCTTCCTCAAGATCGGAGAAAACCTACAGTTACTTGGTACCAAAGAGGGTATGGAATAACTCTGCTTGGTTACAAAGCTGTATCTGCTTTCAGTAAGCTGATATTTCTTATCTGCTCCAATTAACTGCTGTTATAAATCAAGAATATGAGTTTATTAAATCTGATGTAAGACATCTTCTTTTTAAACAATGTTCTCCCTACTGGAATATATATTCTGAGTGGCAGGTTTTTAAAATACCACAAAGATGTCATTTTTCTATATGTTTATTGAGAATACTATATTCAAATTGAAACATTTGTACACATAATATGAAAGTTAGTTCAATGGAGATCAACATTAAGCCTACACAATCTGACCAAGAGAAGATACCATGAGTACTTACTTACTCCCTCCTAAAAAGGGATGGGAACCTAGAAAATGGCATTCTCGATGGTAGTTACTTCAATGTGGAACACTTTATCTTCTGGTATTAGGTTGGCCATGTCTATGTGTGTGTGTGTGTGTGTGTGTGTGTGTGTGTGTGTACACTGCAGTGAGGATTTTAATGAACTACAGTAAGCCTAACAAAGGAATGCAATTACTTCCTGACACTTTTATTAATAATAAGATAAACTCTTAGACATTTATATACACCTAAAATTAATATGACACAGCCTTTTAAAGAGTGTGAATGGATTTTTTTTAGAAATTTCAGCTGCATGTAATTCTATGCACAACATGTGATTTAAATGCCATATCCATAATTTAATATATAAAAAGTCACATGATACAGAAACCCTAAATATAAAAAAATGCTTGCATGATGAATTATAATTCAAACAGTGACTCATCTATCACTTTTATCCTAAGCAATTGATGTGCATCATTGAGATAAGGCCACACAGTGATACATCACACATAGTAGTTTGGCACTATCACATATGTAAATAATAATCTATCACTCTGTTGCCTGATCAGTCAAGGAAGATTGCCAGAAAACTTTACAGACAGATTTCAGTAGAAGTATGACTTGGCATTAATAATCCACGATTATTTTATTTGCAGAAACAAATGAAAGGAAGGGATGAAAGAGAAATTGACTGATTATCTGAACTTTTCTCACATTTTTTCCCCAGTTGCTATTTTTATCCAGATCATCCTTTGAGAATTCCCAGGAAAAAAGGCTGCATACATAAAAAAACAAGCTACTGTTAGGCTTTGACTCATTGTTAAGAATTCATCCATTGATTGTAAACTATGTTGTTTTAACATGCTCACATTCTGTACCGAATAATACACTTAGCATTGTACTGATTAATCTAAATCTCCCCATTCCTCAGTGAAAGATCCTCTTCTATTCTGGTTGAAGCCATTCTCCAAGGGAAAAAAAAGCATCACTCTCATCTTCTGAAACCACAAAATCAGGAGAGACAGAAAATATTTCTTTTGGTCCATAAAGAAGACGAGACTCTGAAAATCCAGTGGTCTGGACACTTTATCCAAACTAGAATCCTTTTCAGTAGGATCTGCTATAGGGACAGATGGAAGAGATTTCAAGCCAACTGTAAAATTAGGGAAAGGGAGAGGAGCATCCTAGTCAAGCTCTAAGTCATCCCTGCCCTATTTCTCTGTTTTAAAAAGTGCGGATTGGAAAGGGCCATGGTTTATAAAAGCAGACAATTCCCCAAGTTTCAAATTATATCACTCCCTATCAGAATACAAAAATATCATGGATACCTGGAATTACCTTGTGCTAAGGTAGCATTTGTCCTCTTTGCCTTCCTTAAAGCAAATTAAATTTCACATCCAAAAGAAGAAAAACTCTTTTAAATATTAGCTTGGAACTGAGATATATACAATATGGGTTGAAATGCTGAGGCATGTCTTTCTACTTGAAGAATGTCAGATCTTGTTCCAACAAGAGAGAAAATCCATAGGCAACTAATAGAGTATCAAGACCCTTGATCCTGGTAGGCCCATTATAAACTCCAGTAAAACCTTTCCACATGTTATTCCATGATAAGGGAAGAAAGGGGCAATAGAATGACTGGTTTAGTCATAAAAGTCTTACCTCTAATAATAACTAGTATGAGAAGTCATTTTCACCATGACTCAGGACCATGAAATGCTCTCCATCTAAGCATAATATGGCCACTTTTACCTCCCCCTCCCCTCCCCCAGTTCCCTAAAGGTTTGTTATGATGGCAAAGTGCCTTTTCCTGAGAGAAAGTGAGACGTATAACCAGTCATTATGAAACTTTTTTTTCCAATTTCCAGAAAAAATGGGAATGAAATGGCTACAGGACTTGGGTTTGGCTAGTCTAAAGAAAAGAAGAAATAGGGGTGACATGATAACAGTATTCCAGTATTTGAGGGGCTGCCAAAGAGGAGGGGTCAAATTGTTCCCCAAAGTACCAGAGGGCAGGACAAGAAGCAATGGTTGGAAACTGATCAAAGAGAGAAGCAACCTGGAATTACGGAAAAAGTTCCTAACGGTGAGGACAATTAACCTTCAGAAATCATGGGCACACCATCAGTGGAGGTTTTTAAGAACAGACTTATCTGAAATAGTATAGGTTCTCCTGCTTGAGCAGGAGGCTGGACTAGAAGACCTCCAAGGTCCCTTCCAATTCTATTCTGTTCTGTTCTGTTCTAAACAATAAAATGGTATCTGTAATGGTATGTGGGAATGACCTTGAGAGACAAAAAGAAAAGATACTAAGGGAATGTTGAGATAAAAGAGGGAATATCCCACTACTGCATAATGGGCAGAGAAAGAAACTCAAAAAAGGCAGTAAAAGAGATGGTGGGAGATTTGTACTTTCAGACTTGCACAATTCTGTTAATGTAGTTATATGATTAAGTAAGAAGGGACGCGGTAGCTCAGTGGGTTAGGACGCTGAGCTTGTCGATCTGAAGGTCGGCAGTTTGGCGGGTCGAATCCCGAGTGCCGCGTAGCAGAGTAAGCGCCTGTTACTCGTCCCAGCTTCTGCCCACCTAGCAGTTCGAAAGCACGTAAAAATGCAAGTAGAAAAATAGGGACCACTACGGTGGGAAGGTAACAGCGTTCCGTGCGCCTTTGGCGTCTAGTCATGCCGGCCACATGACCACGGAGATGTCCTCGGACAAGCGCTGGCTCTTCGGCTATGAAACGGAGATGAGCACCGGCCCCTAGAGTCGGAAACGACTAGCACGCATGTGCGGGGGAACCTTTACCTTTACCTTATGATTAAGTATAATTAGTCAACTGGTCATGTTTCCTGTCTGGACTATATGGGAAGGCTGACAGAATCCCTAGTAGTTCTCAATTTAAACCCACACATGAATCTCCTTGCTTTTGTTTGTGCACTTGCTGCATGAAGTCTACCTACGGGAGTACCTGCTGCCAGCGTCAACTTCCCTCCATCCAGTGTGCTCCCACAGAGAGGGCCTCCTCAGGGTACCACCGGTCAGAGAATGTCGGCTGGTGACCCCCAGGGGGAGGGCATTCTCAGTGGGCGCACCAGTCCTTTGGAACCGGCTGAACTCTGGATGGCCCCTGACCTTCGCTCCTTCCGGCGTGATCTAAAAACTTATCTATTCGAACAAACCGGCCTGGTCTGATGGGTTTGGGGTTTTAACACCGTTTTTAACTAATTTACTGCATCGGGCACAATCATTTAATTTTAAATCTTATATTCTGTATTCTTATTTTTATTGCCCTGTACACCGCCCTGAGTCCTTCGGGAGAAGGGCGGTATATAAATCAAATAAATAAATAAATAAATAAATAAATAAATAAATAAATAAATAAATAAATAAATAAATAAATAAATAAATTTCTCCCTCAGCTGGGTGTCAGTGGTGTAATGTGGGTCATGTGTGTTGAGGGATAAATATTTTAAATATTTTAAAATGGTGGCAGGAAACAGAACATAAAGAGGAAAAAAAACTTTTTCAGACTTCAGCTTTTATTTTTCTGAGAGCTAGGAGGTATGGGGGAAACAATGATCCCTTTATTCAAAGCAACCAAAACCATCCCAAAGAAAAAGAAATGCAAGAAAGCAAAATGGCTGTCTGAGGAAGCTTTGCAAATAGCTGAGGAAAGGAGGGAAGCGAAAGGCAAGGGAGAAAAAGAAAGATACGCCCAATTGAATGCAGAATTCCAGAGAATAGCTAGAAGAGATAAGAATGCCTTCTTAAATGAACAGTGCAAAGAAATAGAAGAAAACAATAGAATGGGGAGGACCAGAGATCTTTTCAAGAAAATTAGAGAAATGAAGGGAACGTTTCATGCAAAACTGGGCATGATAAAGGACCAAAATGGCAGGGACCTAACAGAGGCAGAAGAGATCAAGAAGAGGTGGCAAAATTACACAGAAGATCTATACAAGAATGAGCTTAACGTCCCTGATAATCACAGTGAGGTGGTCACTGACCTCGAGCCAGACATCCTAGAATGTGAAGTGAAGTGGGCCTTAGAAAAACTAAGCAACAACAAAGCTAGTGGAGGTGACAGTATCCCAGCCGAGCTATTCAAAATCTTAAAAGACAATGCAGTAAAAGTGCTACACTCAATTTGCCAGCAAATTTGGAAAACTCAACAGTGGCCACAGGATTGGAAAAGATCGGTTTACATTCCAATTCCAAAGAAAGGCAGTGCCAAAGAATGTTCAAACTATCGCACCATTGCACTCATTTCTCATGCTAGTAAAGTCATGCTTAAAATCCTACAAGCTAGACTTCAGCAGTATGTGGATCGAGAACTACCAGAAGTACAGGCAGGATTTCGAAGAGGCAGAGGAACTAGAGATCAAATTGCCAACATACGCTGGATCATGGAGAAAGCTAGGGAGTTCCAGAAAAACATCTACTTCTGCTTCATTGACTATGCTAAAGCCTTTGATTGTGTGGATCATAACAAACTGTGGCAAGTTCTTAAAGAGATGGGAGTACCAGACCATCTTATTTGCCTCTTGAGTAACCTATATGCGGGTCAAGAAGCAACAGTGAGAACTGGACATGGAACCACTGATTGGTTCAAAATTGGGAAAGGAGTCCGGCAAGGCTGTATACTGTCGCCCTGCCTATTTAACTTATATGCAGAGCACATCATGAGAAAGGCTGGGCTAGATGAATCAAAAGCAGGAATTAAGATTGCCGGAAGAAATATCAACAACCTTAGATACGCAGATGATACCACTCTAATGGCAGAAAGTGAAGAAGAACTAAAGAGCCTCTTGTTGCAGGTGAAGAAGGAGAGTGCAAAACTTGGGTTGAAACTTAACATTAAGAAAACCAAGATCATGGCATCTGGCCCTCTCAATTCCTGGCAAATAGATGGGGAAGAAATGGAGGTAGTGACAGATTTTATTTTCCTGGGCTCCAAGATCACTGCAGATGGGGACTGTAGCCAAGAAATTAAAAGACGCTTGCTCCTCGGGAGGAAAGCCATGGCAAATCTAGACAGCACACTAAAAAGCAGAGACATCACCCTGTCAACAAAAGTGCGTATAGTCAAGGCTATGGTCTTCCCAGTTGCAATGTATGGCAGTGAAAGTTGGACCATAAAAAAGGCTGAGCGCCAAAGAATTGAGGCCTTTGAACTCTGGTGCTGGAGAAGACTCCTGCGAGTCCCTTGGACTGCAAGGCGATCAAACCGGTCAATCCTAGAGGAGATCAATCCTGACTGCTGTTTAGAAGGCCAGATCCTGAAGCTAAAACTCAAATACTTTGGCCACCTAATGAGAAAGAAGGACTCACTGGAGAAGAGCCTAATGCTGGGAAAGATCGAGGGCAATAGAAGAAGGGGATGACAGAGAATGAGGTGGCTGGATGGAGTCACTGAAGCAGTAGGCGTGAGCTTGGATGGACTCCAGAGGATGGTGGAGGACAGGAAGGCCTGGAGGAATGTTGTCCATAGGGTCGCGATGGGTCGGACACGACTTCGCAGCTAACAACAACAACAACCAACAAGTCAACAGAAAGTTTTCTTAGTAGCTTTTTAAAACAATGATTCCTGGAAAAATCCCATAGGAACAATCTCACTGAGCAGAATCTTTAATCAACTTTAACACATGTGCAATACAAGCAAACATATGGTACATACTGATTAGCTAAGATTTTCGCATTACATGGAGTGTGAGTATTACCTAAAAAATGAAAAAGCGAAAAATTGCAGGTCTACTGATATATTGTATCTCCTATTTACTCTTTGTTTTGTAGACAACCTATTTCTTTGTTCTTCGTGTCTATGTGACTGGTTCATTTACTGCAACGGTGCTGGATCTATTTTCTAATAGTGCTGACATTTTATACAACATAGCAGTGCGTTGATCCTGTCTGAATATCTGCAAAGTCTGAAGACATTCCAGGTTCTTTCTGATCAGTTTAGACTTGCTGCCCCTTCTAATAGGTGTCTCCAAAGTTGAAATACTTCAATTACACATAAGAATGTTTTGCTAAAAAACCATACCTTTTGAACAAAAGGAACAAGGCAAAAGAACTTGCCTGAAATCATCAGCTGCCTAGGGGATAATAGCTCTGAGTGCAAAATTCATTTGCATTCATTTGAACAATAAAGGGACAAATGGAGTCTGAATGACAAAGGAGGGGCTGAAAGGTGAATTCTGACTTTAATGCCACTAATGTCTGCCATACATCAAAACACCATTTTAATGGGACTTTATCATTTTGGGGGGGAGAGTTTAAGTTAAAAATTATGCTGCAGGTTATTAAAAAAAGTAGTAAAGTCCCAATAAAGTTACAAAATATCCCAAATACTGGATTTGTTTGACATTTCTTGAAGTGTGTTAGAATTGTATTTTAGCATGGCTCATCTAGGGTAGATGTCAGCAGAAGAAATATGATATGGCACCAAATCTAATACAGGGGGATCAAAGGTATTTCTCTCCAATTTAACATACAGCTTGTGCAGACGAAGGCATTCAAGGACAATCCTGATGTGTTTAATGGGTGTAGCTATAGTTTCAGAATAAATAAAACATGTCACTGAAAGAAAGAATTACAAAACACTCTGAACTGTCCTGCAGAACCTTATACATAAATCTTATGAAGGATAGAAGGGGCTGTGAACCAAGCCAAAACACATCTCACTACATTCACTTTCCATAATGTGTGTCAAAAATAGCTAAATAGTTATGACCCTCTTTCAAATTGTATGCCCCTTTTTGAATTCAGTTAAATAAAAGCACCCCACCCACTTGCTTATTGCAACCATCCCAAAAATTCAGAGGTTAGTATGAGGAAGTAAGTCATAGAGTTCAAAAGTCTGAAGTCATGGCCCACTCTGACAGAGGTAGAGAAAATAAGATGGGCTGAAACTGAAATGGGGAGGATCAAATCAACCCTGTAAATTGTGATCAGTACATTCCTTTAAGAAAGCCAATTGTTGAGCAACCACAGGGTACTGTTGTGTAACAGGATCTAACCTTCTGGAATCAAGACAGTCACAAAAATAATAGGGGGAGGAACAACATGTGTACTTCTTTTACAAAAATGTCAGCAAAATCAGAATACCTTGTAAGTACAACAAGAGAAGCCTCTTGGTAATCAAACACAAAAGAGCAGAGATGGATGTTTTGTGTTCTGCAGCTACTGTTTTTAGCAATTCTGAGAATTAAACATATTGTTCCTTAATCCCAGTAAATCTCTGGGATTTGGAGTGGGGTTGGAGCCAATTCATTGCCAAGCCTATGGGACATACAAGGACAAGGTTTAAATAGAATTGTAAAGTTTCTTGAAGTTTGAAAATTTTAAGGTGAAGGAGAAAAAAATTGTTAAATAATAGCACCAAAGAGGAAGATCCTTTGATCAAATTTCTTCATATCAGTGGATCTAATATCTACATGGACAAGATACTGTATATTTTCATAGAGAAATCCTGAAATTGGCCTTGGATCCAGAATTCAGGTGAGCAGAGGAATGCATGTTTGAGTCCAAATGAGATCAAAGTATAAAATGTTATTAGTCTGTTTTGCACATTCAAGCTCACCTAAACTATTGAGGTTCCCTTTTCTGAGTTCTTGAAAGAGTACCTAACCTATTTCTTGAGAAATCCAGTTTGGGAGAATCAGGTCACTTACTTCCAACATGATTCAGAAGCAGAGGAGTTACCCAAGCAACTTGCAATCTCCCCTGCTGGCTTCCCATCGACTTTCTCTTGCAAGCTTTTCACAAGTAAAATCTGTGCAGAAATCAGCAGGAATTTGCAGGTCCAAGTCCAGCAGACATGTAAATATCTGTAGAGAAAGTAAGGAGGAGGTGAGGAGTGAGTGAGTAGGTGCACGAGAGATACAGCAAAGTTGGGGAGAGTGCACAAGGCTACAAGGGGTTACCCAAGAAGTCCAGCAGGATCAGAGCGGGTGCATGAGGTATAGTGCCAATCAGCGTGTTGGCATGAGGATGCTGGTTGGAGACAGATGGAGGCCCAGCATGGGTTCAGGGACATATTTTAGGACATTGCATGGGTCAGAGTGTGTGTGCTCAGGTACATGAGTGGCTGGTGCAGCATGAACCCAGAACAATTGGAAGAAATGGGGAAGATATGGGGTAGGTGAAGTTACCCAAACATTTTGCTGGCTTACCCATTAACTTTCTCCCTATAAGCTTCCCATAAGCGAAATCAGTGGAATAGCCAATAGGAAGTTCAAAACCTCACTCATTACAGCTGCTTGGTCCTTCTATTGATCTGTTTAGGTAAGTAAATATCTTTGAAATGATGACACAACTGAAATGATGAGCCAACAGGTCATGGATTGTCTAGTTTATAGATACAAATAGCATTTGTTCCAACTGCTTTCTTCTATCATTATAATGGTTTATTCACACCAATTGTCTGCTGGCTATATTTGTTGAAATATTATATAGAGAGCATATAACTAGTATATGGAAACTGTACATTATTTTCACTGTTACAAAAGTTTATGGAAACATTAGCATTTCACAAGACACAGAAAGATAATTACCAGCTAAAGCCTTTAAGAAAGCAAAAACACTGCTGTGGCGATTTTTAATTTACATAACATTTCCTCTCTCTCTTGTGAATAAGATAAAGAAGTATTAAAAAATGAATGTGTCTGCTTTGTATTACACTATGTTCATTAATATGAGTGGTTCATTATTTCATTTAACCCACATGTAGATGCAGAGAATTTATATTATCTTGTTCACGTTTTGATATGCTTCCTGGTTAGGTATATCTAGCAGGTGTGCTGGATGAAGATCATGCAAATGTATATTTATTCCACTTTTGAACAGGTTTGACAGACATTTGTAAAATATATATAGAGAGAGAGATAGATTCTATGATGTGCCTGCAGTTGCCATGGCTTTTTGCCTGTTTATCACATATCCATATTTCCATGCATATTTTCATAATAAATAAATGTTTCTGCTAGTTAGTGAAGGGAAGAAGAGAATAAAAATAATTTTGTTCTCATTGTAAAGTTTCCATTGGACAGAAAGGAAGGGCCAGAAATGAGGTGGCTTTAGATGTGGAGACTTGAGAAACCATTATAGAAATCTCAGCCAAGAAGAATGAAAAAAAAAAAAAACTGGAATGGAAGTAAAAGCTGGCAAGTAAGATGGACTGGTGGAAGCTTCTGATGTTAAAAGAACTGTGAGTTTAATAAAGAACAATGTGGAGGGATAAATATGGACTGCATTGGGCAGTGTTTATTAGTTCAAGGGTAAATGTCTGTAATTCTTTTCTTAAATCTAACTTACAAAATAGGGTTAGGAGTAGTAATAGAACTGCCGGTGCAGATCTCTTGAGAAATTTATAATTTTGGAAAAGATAGAAGGATAGAGAGAAAGAGAACGCCCTGCAGGAAGGTAAATGGACTCAGTTACAGCAGCAATGGATGTACCATTGGAAAACTTGGGGACAGATCTATGCATGTGATGGAATACAGAAAAGCAGAAAACCACCTGGATTAAGGGTTTGTGCAGTTTTATCTGGACAGAGGAGTGGGGAAGATGTCCTGGGTAACCACACCCTAGAAATTCAGGATATATTTAGAAGTTTACAATGTTACAGCTTTAGTTTGGCAAGATTCTATCTATTAGATGTAAGCAAATAAAGGATTGGACTCTCATCACTCTGAGTTTGGGCCTGACAGTGTGTTTGCTAATAGTTAATACCAACCTGATGGTGCATAATCATGATTTGGTAGAGGGAAAAATGCATATATGACTTTCCAAAAGGAGTTAGAAGGTTATATACAAGATTGTTGGACTTACATGTCAGATAAATAATGGAAGAAAGAGTAAAACATTGAGTGCAAGTACTTCCCAGTTTTAGATTCGTGAATCTCCTCCTGACCCAATCAGTTTAATTGACTGAAAAGTTAGTTGTTCAAAAGACCAAAGACTCCAACAAAGATATTGCTGAGTTTGGCAAAAAAAAGCCCATAGTTGGCGATGCAGATCCCAAGGAGAAAGCCAAACTTCAAAAAGTGAATTCTCTTAAAGTGGAAGCACAACAAAGGGTCAAGAATGAAGAAATACCAATACAAAAAGTGAAAGAGAATAGAAAAGTAACAGGGGAGAAAATTGTGACAAAACTGAATGTTAGACTAAAGCCTATCCCAGAAAGTGTCTAAGTCTACTACCTTACCTCTCTGGCAAAATGTTCAGCTGTGTATAGGAATGGTGCCTAGAATGGCCAGGAAGCAGAATGTCTCCTGGATATTGGCAGTGGAAGAATTTAAGTGAAGCCACATTTGGTTAAAAATGAGTAAGTAAGTTGAAAGAGTACTGGTGCATTACCTACAAATTGTGCACAGTCGCCTTAGGTGAGATGTGCGGCATACAGGTTTGGTAAACAATTAAATAAATTATTACAATTATTACAATTATTACAATTATTATTATTACAATTATTATTATTACAATTATTATTATTATTATTATTATTATTATTATTATTATTATTATTATTATTATTATTATTATTATTATTATT
>JAKJMR010000104.1:2595674-2614606 GCA_024449315.1 Daboia siamensis
ATGGATGGATGGATGGATGGATGGATGGATGGATGGATGGATGGATGAATGAATGAATGAATGAATGAATGTGCCTCTGGGTTGAGGGAAGGGAATTTGAATGAATATCTGTAAATATCAGCATCACACTTTTGGCCCTAAAAGCTAATATGTGATTTGAATATTTAAGAAAGTTGGACAAACCTTCCTAATAACCCAGAAGGTGGGATAGAAGTTGCAGCAAAAAGAGAATCATAATAAATCTTTTCCATGCTCATTAGGTAAAGGTAAAGGTTCCCCCGCACATGCGTGCTAGTCGTTTCCGACTCTAGGGGCCGGTGCTCATCTCCGTTTCAAAGCCGAAGAGCCAGCGCTTGTCCGAGGACTTCTCCATGGTCATGTGGCCGGCATGACTAGACGCCAAAGGCGCACAGAACGCTGTTACCTTCCCACCGTAGTGGTCCCTATTTTTCTATTCGCATTTTTACGTGCTTTCGAACTGCTAGGTTGGCAGAAGCTGGGACGAGTAACAGGCGCTCACTCTTTTACACGGCACTCGGGATTCGACCCGCCAAACTGCCGACCTTCTGATGCTCATTATGAGTGATCAAAGTCCCTACTAGACTGCAGTACATTGAATCAGTGGAAGGACACCTGTTGTGTATAACCATAAAACATTATCACTCCGTTCTGAATAGCTCTCACATACTAGTTCTGCTTTGATAACGTTTCTATAATTTCTAAATTTTTTAAAAAATCAAAGGAAATCCCTAGGGAGGAGAAATTCAGAACATTAAAAATGAATACACACAGGTGGTGCTTGACTTACCTCCACAATTGGGACCAGAATTTCATCACTGAGCAAAGCAATCATTACGTGAGATACCCATGTGACTGCTTTGTTCAATGACGACAATCACAGCAAGTGCTTAAGTGATTGCATGAGTCATTAACTGGATAGAGTGAAGGAGCTGCCTGTCAAAGGAGAGCAGGGAGTTTCCTTCTGTGTGCAGAAGGGAACCCATGTATGAAAACATTCCCTTTGCTGTGTCCTAAGCTTCAGCAGAGCCAAAGGACTTCATGAAATGACTAATTCCCTGCTTTAGGTAGCAATAGTAAGAGCACTTAGACTTATATATCACCCCAAAGTGCTTTACAGCACTCTTTGTGCAGTTTACAATGTCAGCATATTGCCCCCAACCATCTGGGTCCTCAATTTACCAACCTCAGAAGGATGGAAGGCTTAGTCAACCTCAAACCACATCAAGATCAAACTCCAGAATGTGGACAGAGTTTTGTGTACAATACTCGACTTTAAGTACTGCAGCCCCAGAGCTCCTAGATAATATTTCAGCATCACAATTACATACTTATTTGTTGTAATTCTTTTGAGTTTTGTATTAACATATGCTATGATTTGAAACCAAAATGCAAATAAAGCTTAATCCTGCTAGGATTCTTCTTAAAGGTAGTCAGACAAAAAGTAAAAAATTTTTCAATGATCCGGCTTCTGCCCCAACCATTTTTCTCCACGTATTTTGGTCTAGGAGGCTGAACTTTTTGTGCAGATTTTTTTCTTCAACATCTCAACACAACCTGCAAAAAGATTTTCTTTGCTTGCTTACTTCCTTTCATCTACTCTTCAGCCTGGCAGTCAATCATCAAGATAACTAATTTACAGATTTTGTCATCCTCTTTCCAGGCATGCAGTAAATATAGCGCATGAGGTGGTTAAAAAAATGAGATTGGAAGGAAGAGGTTTAGTTTTTTTGTTTTTTTTTATTACATTTATATCCCGCCCTTCTCCGAAGACTCAGGGCGGCTTACAAGCTTAGCAGTAGCCTTCATTCTATGTATATGCCTGCTTGTTAGTGCTTTCACACACACCCCAAGCGGCATTATTACAAAGTCAGCTTATTGCCCCCAACAATCTGGGTCCTCATTTTACCTACCTCGGAAGGATGGAAGGCTGAGTCAACCTTGAGCCTGGTGGGAAAATTAGCACCTAATTGGGGGGGGGGAGGAGAGAAAGATTGACAACTCTGTCTCCCCCATTGTTTAATGCTTTTTTTATTGAAGAAATGTGGGTTTCTACTGTGTGTGGGGGTGGGGGTGGGGGTAGGAGTTAAGCAAAGGAAAGGTTTGAAGCTGATTTTCCCAAGTCTGGGAGAGATCTCCTGATGGCCAGTTTGGATTTACTGGCCAAAAATGTTTATTAGCATCTCAGACAATGACTCAGAATATGACCAAATGATGGCCACTAATAATGAAATAGATAAGAGCTAAATTATAGGAAAACCAAATATAAAAAGTACCATACCAAAAATGTTCTGGGCAGGGAAACTGAAAAGCTAGCTGTAATGGAATCAGAGAATGAAAGATAGGAGGGAAGAAGAATCGGAGCATTCTGATGCAGATGCAAACATAATCCAACCCTTAAAATTCTTCCCATAACCTGAACAAAAGGAGATTCTGTACAAACTGAGATATCAAAATGTACGTAGGCAATAGTTTTTTGTCCTCTTTGCTTGTCAGAAGCTGGTGATGAAAATCATAAATGGTGATCATATGACCCTAGGATGCTGAAATGTCATAATTCTGAGCTAATTGCCCAAATTGTGATTGTGTGACCACTGCAGTAGTCATAACTACAAGAACCGTTTTGAAATCTCCATTATTCAGCACCGTTCTAACTCCAAACAATTCACTTAATAAATGGTCTTCAAACAGGACTACCTGCATTTGATTTGTTTCTGGAGATGGAGGCAACTTCTTGATAATTTTCAGCCACCTATAGATACAAACATTTGTTGGAGATTTCTGAAAAGCAACATACTGTCATCACATAGAATTAACCTGAAAACTTGGATATTTCAATTCATTTGTTAAACATATAGCCCAGGAACTCAGGGGAACATCATTTTCTATTTGTTCTTCCTCACAGAAGCATCCTCGGGACCAGGTTGGGAGGAAAGGCAAAAGACAAAACAGCACCACATCATTATAACATAAGCTCCATACTTTTCCACATACTTCAGCATGTACATCATGACAAGTAGATGTTTCATTATTTTGAAAAAGAATAGCGCTGGGTCCTGAGGCTCCCTTGCAACCTTGTGAAATACATTGGGCTGAGAGATTATGAATGTCTTAAAATTACCCAGTAAGACGCCACCCCCACCTCCTTGTACGTTTGTTATGACTGCCCACTCCAGCAGATTCTAGGTGGCTTACAAAAGCAAACACACAATGTCTACATGGTAAGCACATAAAATAACACTGACCGTGCGAACTAAAACAACCCTTACTTCCATAGCTTAATCCCTCTGATCCTAAACCAACAAACAGCAGCAAGTGTGATAAACTTCCCCAGGTTCAATTTCTGCTCAGAGCAGTCAGTCCTATAAAAGTTATTGTGTGATTTAATACCGCTGACAGGGAAAAAAAATGATGCTTCGGCAACAAGGCACTAAATTGTTTTGAGTTCTTATAATGTTAATGTAGGGATATAAGCAAGCCTTCTTTTCCTGAACTCATTGTTCATATTATTTGCTACATTGTTCTGGATAATTTATGGGTACAAATGCTTAGAAAGACATGTTCTTATTAGAAAACAGGAGAATGAGTATATCTGTAGACATATTCTTCCTATGCAGGATGAAGGAGAACTTACAAAAGCAAATACAAAAAAAAACATGTTTGTATTTCATTTTTATTAAATAATTTTGTATTGAAAAAAGTATATAAGAAAATGTTGTTTTATAAAAAAAAAAATTCCTTCAAATGTTTCTAAATTATTGCTAATTTAATAGGACATATCTATACCAACTTAACTGGGAGTAATTCCTGTTGGACTCGGTGAATCATTTTTGAATGGACATTGTCAGATAGCACTGCTATCTTACATTAAAGGAAATATTTTACTGCATTTTTTAAATGTGTGGGTATTGTAGCAAGGTAAAGAAAAGATAAACCTAATAGTTTGCAGAAAGTTTGTTGTGTGGCACACATTTGTTATATAGTTATTCAGAAGCAAATGCAAAGCAATATCTTGCTTTCAGGAATTATATATTTTATACAGTATAATTTATAATGGCTTTATTTTACTTACCTTCAGTTCATGAGGACAAAACTGCTGGCAAATTACTTGGTTAGGCAGAAGTAACATCTTAAGGGAGAAAGGGGGCTCTGTACAATCTCTATGCTAGTATCTTAATAGAACATAAATAGATGATAGATAGACAGACAGAAAAACAGATACAGAGATATATTCTTACAAAATGAAAGCTGGGCTTCTAAGATTGCATAAGGAAGCAATTTTAATTTTAATTACAAAAAGGTATCTTCAGTGGTTTCATGACATAAAAATGCCTGTAACTTCCATCTTTTTTTCTTTTTTTCTTTCTTTCTTTCTGTGAGAATTCCCACAAATTTTCTGAGCACTCTTATTCTCCATTTAGGTCTGCTGAGTGAAATACAAAAATTGCTTCTAACCTCCTTGAAATCTAAAAAAAATATTTCTTTATAACAGTGGAAGCCAGCTGCTGCTTATTTTATAAGCCCATAAAAGTTAGCCAGGAACTGCTCTCTGTTAGGATCTTTGTACTCTGGTGTACACTCAAATCTGTAAATCATAAACTTCCATATAGAGGTGTCCATAATGGGGATGGGCAAGGGAGCTAAGATAGCAGGTATGTTATTAAAGCCCTGTCTCTCTCTGCATGAATCCACATCATACACATGTACAAAAGACCAGAGCGATGATCCATAGAAGCCCAGATCATGGGGTCAATACATGCCTAAGAATCTACACTGAGAAGCAATTGCACATGGAATCAAAAGAAAAGTGGCAGTAGCATGTGCTATTGTGAGATCCATCAAAAGTATGCCAAATTTATTGAGCTTGTCAAGCCATTCTTTGAAATAATAATTTGTCTCTCGTACATTTCTCCTGGATAAATACTTTGAATAATTAATACAGTATCAGGTACAAATTTCCTAGCTATTTAATGCCATCTTTACTCACAAATTGTTGTGTAATATAAAGTGACGTTCATTTTTCCCTGTAAGTTAGGAAGATAAAGCTTTTCACATAGAAGCTTACTTTTTTACTGTTTATGTTGACTATCAGCAATTCTTTAAAATCAAATAATGTCAAGAAGGGAAGGTCAGTTAGAGTTCAAGTTTAATTAAGGAGCTAAAGGTTTACTTGCTTCTTGCAAAAGAAAACTGAGTTATCTCAGCAATTCTGAGAAATAACATTGTTTGTTTGTTTGTTTGTTTGCAACTTTAATGAATAAGCCAGTTTCTTGAAGATCCTCAATATAATCATAATCATAATAGTAAAGTTGGAAGGGACCTTGGAGGTCATCTAGTCCAGGGGTGTCAAACTCGATTTCATTGAGGGCCGCATCAGCACTGCGGTTGCCCTCGGGGGGCCAGGTGGGTATGGCCAGGGTGGGCGTGGCCTACTGGGTGGGCGTGGCTAGAGTGCGTATGGCCTACTGGGTGGGCGTGGCCAGCTCTACATCGTTCGCAACGAGGGTGCCTAAGGGGGCCTGGGCAGGAGTGGGACAGACCTGGGGGTCTCTGGCGGAAGGAGGGTCTCTGGGCCAGGGCCAAGGCAGTGAGGGCCGTTCCCTCACTCTTTCCAGGATGGCTTCACGGGCCGCATGAAACCACTTCGCGGGCCGGATCCGGCCCCCGGGCCTTGTGTTTGACATGTCTGATCTAGTCCAATCCCCTGCTCATGCAGGAAACCCTATACCATTTCAGACAGATGGCTGTCCAGTCTCTTCTTTTTTTTTTTTTATTGAAAAGTTTTTCAGTACATTTTATCTTTAACATCCCAACCCCCACCCCCTCCCTCCCTTCCCAACCCAGTCCCACCCTCCCACCCTCCTCTTCCCCCCTCCCCCCTCCCCGACTTCCCAGAGCTAAATACAAGGTATAAAAGTAAAAAAAACCATAAACTACCATATTCTAATAACAATAAACTATTAGATCTACCGCACTTTAGCTCTTATAAAATGACTACAAGCAATATAAATATCCCATCAATACTTATTCAAATGCTAAATGAAACTTTTTAGTCCCATATTTATTCTGAATGTAATCAATCCATTTTTTCCACTCCGCATTATATCGTTGTTGCAAATGATCTTTCAAATATGCTGAAATCTTCGCCATTTCCGCCAGGTTGGAAACCTTTAAACTCCATTCTTCTATAGTCGGCAGTTCTTCCTTCTTCCAGTATTGCCCTATTAAAAGTCTCGCTGCCGTAATCAAGTTCAGCATCAGCTTAATGTCCACAACAGTAGTATCAGTAATAATACCCAATAAAAACAATTGTGGACAAAACTTTATCCTTTTCTTGAATATCTTCTGCATATTCCACCAGATTTTAATCCAAAATGCTTTGACCTTTTTACAAGTCCACCATATATGAAAATACGTTGCATCTTCGCCACCACATCTCCAACATTTAGGCTGATAATTCGGATACATACTTGCTAACTTTTTAGGATCTAAATGCCACCTATAAAACATTTTATAAAAGTTCTCTCTTAAATTTTACATTTCTCACCCAAATCTTTTCCCAAGTGTCCATTGTAATAACTTCCTGAATATTCTGCGCCCATTTTATCATACAATCTTTAACAATTTCTGTTTCTGAATCAATTTCTATCAATGCAAGATATATCCGTTTGATATGTGCTGGGCCCTCATTTCTAATTTGCTTTACCAAGTTTTTATCATTCATTAAAAAACCAATTTTCTGATCTTCTTTCCACCTGGCTTGTAGTTGCCCATACTGAAACCAAGTTTGTACAATCTTTTTTCCTCGTAAAAAGTTATATGGCTTCAAACACCATACATTCCTCTCCAAACTCAAGATTTCCTTATATGTAGTCACATCATGTTTAAATCCAACATTTATGTTCTCTATTGCGTGTTTCGGTATTGCCTACAAAGGTATCTTGTAGTTTAACTTATGTCTATGCTTTTTCCAAACTCGCAACAAAGCATGTCTTAAAATATGCATCTTAAACACATTATCTACCTTCTTGTCATACAATAAATATGCATGCCAACCAAATAGCAAATCATGACCTTCAAGATTTAATAATCTCCCTTGTGTTAAATTAATCCAATCACTTATCGCTGATAATGCAGCAGCTTCATAATATAATTTAAGATTGGGCATTTTTAGACCACCTCTTTCACACGTATCCTGCATAATTTTGAATTTAACCCATGGCCTTTTCCCTGCCCAAACAAATTTATTAATACCCTTCTGCCATTCCTCCAAGTTTGAGTCCTTTTTAAGAATGGGTATCATTTGGAACAAAAATAGAAATTTTGGCAAAACATTCATTTTCACTGCTGACTGTCCAGGCTCTTCTTAAAAACTTCCAGTGTTGGAGCATTCACAGCTTCTGGAGGCAGGCTGATCCACTCGTTAAATATGCTATTTTAACTATTGGGGTATGGAAATGATAGAGTAATTGCTGGCTTCAGTTTTGAATATATTTTAGGATTATCAAATAACTCATCATAAGATCATTTGTTGTTTATGTCTTTTAAAAGCTCTCATTATGTTGATCAATTATCCCAGAAAAGAAAGTTTGTAAGAAAATTCACCTTTATGACCCTCTCATCCTTGCATAATTTTAGCAACAGAAACATGAAGAATGATTTGTGGGGGCTTGAACATCAAAAGAGGTCTCCAAGGATGGCATGCAGTCTGCATATTTTCCACATGGAAATAAGTTGATCAGTTAAGAACATTTAATCTTTGCCCTATCCAGTTTCTTATTAGAACAGCTCATGGCGAAACATTAAATATTAGCCTAAGTTATTCATATTTTAGGGGAAAGTGGTTTGGGCATGTCCTTGAGACATATGTGCTCATTAAACTGTTTATTGTAATTTGTACCAAAGCACAGAGTTACAAAAAAATATAGAAAAATAAAGGAGGACAATCACTAATACCACAGCAAAACATGGACTCTTTAAATCCAGAACAACAGAAATAAATTTTACAACTTTAGGCATCTTACGAGACTCCTTTTTACTTTCTTCTTGCTTTTGATAAATATCCACATGAAGTCTGATACATGTGAGGTTGCTGGTTGCAATGCAGAGAAAAAAAATTCTTGGTTATATTAAATAGCATCTGGAAAGAATACTGAATACCAATCAGCAGGAACATAAATGGAACAATGCTTGTGGTGCTTGGCCTTTTTTTTTTTTTTGGGGGGGGGACAAAATGTTAGCATAGATGTGGTTCTTTCATATGTTCTGATGTTGCAAAGGCAGCTTTACTTGTAACAAGTACTGTTATTTATTAACAAGCAGGAGAAATTGACCATACTGCCACATTCCCTCCCCACCACCTGGAAACCTGACATAGAAATTTAATAAGAATGTGGGATATGGCCAACAGTTTTACACAAAAAAAAATATTTTGTGGAAAATTAAGAGAAAAAACAGCAATCTTGGTAAATCTATTAGTATTCTTCAGGAGTTTTCAGTTCAATCCAGAGAACCAATTTATACAATAAAAATCGCTGTTAGCATATGAGAAGTATTAATTTAAATAATGTGTTGTTGTTTTATTTTTTTAAAAAAATGTGTTCTCATTAACAGAAGCATTCATTGCTTTGTATATTGTAAAATTAATGAAATTCTAAAGGAAGCAAAAGGAATCATGATTAAAAACTTTTTTTTCAATTCCTTGGGAATATTCAACAGTTTTGTAAAATTGGAAAAATATTATTACCCTATGAGATTAGCTAATTTAAGCAGCTTGATGTTGTGCTGTTGCCAGTTTTTTAAACTTAGTAGTTCAATGAGAGCTATTTTTTTAAAAAATAAACACTTTGTTTAATACAGTAAGTAAAATAAATAAAATAACTTTAGGTTGTCTTTAAAAGCAAAGAATTCCATCAGCTTTTCTTCACTCTTTCTATAAAGGTAAAGGTAAAGGTTCCCCCGCACATGCGTGCTAGTCCTTTCCGACTCTAGGGGCCGGTGCTCATCTCCGTTTCAAAGCCGAAGAGCCAGCGCTTGTCCGAGGACGTCTCCGTGGTCATGTGGCCGGCATGACTAGACGCCAAAGGCGCACGGAATGCTGTTACCTTCCCACCGTAGTGGTCCCTATTTTTCTACTTGCATTTTTACGTGCTTTCGAACTGCTAGGTTGGCAGAAGCTGGGACGAGTAACAGGCGCTCACTCTGCTACGCTGCACTCGGGATTCAACCCGCCAAACTGCCGACCTTCTGATCGACAAGCTCAGCGTCTTAACCCACTGAGCCACCGCGTCCCTACTCTTTCTATAGATGGGCATAATAATCTGATGCATTAATCAGACAAAAAGAAGTTAACAGCATAGGACACATGAAATATATGGGCATGTATGTATTTGTATCCTATGTTGTTATCTTCTATTAATAAATAATATTACTTCTTTATATAAATTGTTTCTCTGTGTGTGTGTGTGCTTATGAATGTGTATGTATACATACACACAGTACATATACATACAGTGAGCGTTAGGCAGTGAGGCAGTTGTGCAAAAATGCTGTAAATTAAGAATGCTTTCAGAAATAGAAGGATTAATAGTTTATTTTATCAATTAACAAAATTGAAAGTAAATGAACAGAAGAGAAATCCAAATCAAATCAATATGGGGAGAAACAGGCTTCGTCTCAATCCCACCAAGACTGAGTGGCTGTGCATATCGGCATCTCGGGTTAACCAAATTATTCCATCTCTAACGATGGGGGGTGAGGTGTTACCCCCCGTTGATAGGGCTCGCAACTTGGGCGTCCTCCTGGATTCACGACTCAATTTTGAAGATCATATAGGAGCCGTGACCAGGGGGGCTTTTGCCCAGGTTCGCCTGGTGCGCCAGTTGCGACCCTATCTGGACCGAGATGCCCTACGCACAGTCACTCATGCGCTCGTGACCTCCCGTTTAGATTACTGCAACGCTCTCTACATGGGGCTGCCCTTGAGGACCACTCGGAGGCTTCAGCTGGTGCAGAATGCGGCCGCGCGAGTTGTGATGGGGGTTTCCCGATACTCCCATGTAACACCTCTACTCCGCGAGCTGCATTGGCTTCCGGTTGCCCTCCGGGTGAGATTCAAGGTGCTGGTGATGACCTATAAAGCCCTAAATGGCTTGGGTCCGGGATATCTGAGGGAACACCTGCTGCCGGCATCAAGCTCCCTTCGTCCAGTGCGGTCCCACAGGGAGGGTCTTCTCAGGGTGCCGCCGGTGAGAGATTGCCGGCGGATGACACCCAGGGGTAGGGCCTTCTCTGTGGGTGCGCCTGCCCTTTGGAACCAGCTGCCGGTGGAGTTGAGGACTGCCCCCGACCTCCGTTCATTTCGTCGGGACCTGAAGACCTGGCTCTTCGAGCTCTCTGCCCCAGGCTGAGAATTTTTAATTTTAATTTAGTCCAATTGGGTTTTTTAATTAATACAGGGATTATTATAATTTATTTTAATTTGTTTTTAACTTTTATATTTGTGTTTTTAATTACCCTGTAAACCGCCCTGAGTCCTTCGGGAAAGGGCGGTATATAAATGTAATAAAATAAAATAAATAAATAAATAAATATTTAGTGTGACCACTCTTTGCCTTCAAACCAGCATCACTTTTTACATTTGTACATGTGCACAAAGTCAGGGATTTTGTAGGATTAGAGTTATGTGTATATTAACCAATTATACCAAGAAGGTACTAATGATCATCAATTTCATATGTAGGTTGAAACACTGTCATTAACTGAAACAGAAATAACTGTGCAGTAGGCTTAAAACTGGATGAGGAACAGCCAAACTCTGATACTAAGGTGAGATTGTGGAAGACAGTTTCATGTCATAGGTCATAAACTGAGCACATGAACAAGACACAAGGCAGTTATAGTGCATCAGCAATGTTTCCCCCAGGCAAAGATTTCAAAGCAGACTGAGGTTCAAGATATGCTATTCAACCTTATTTGAAGAAGACAAAGAAACAAGGCAGTGCTGAGGCCCATAAATGCCAAGGAAATTTAATGCAGTAGTTGAAAGGCACATCTTATTTCTTTTGGACATTGGAAGATGTCCAGCAGTGCCATCAGCTCAGAACTGGTAGAAACCAGTGGGATCCAGGTATGCCCATCTACTATTCAGAGAGATCTGGCCAGAAGTGGTCTTCACAGAAGAATGGCAGCCAAAAAGCCATACCTCTGATGTGGAAACAAAGCTAACTGGCACAACTATGCATGGAAACATAGGAACTGGGGTGCAGAAAAATGGCAGCAGTTTCTCTGGACTGATGAGACAAAATTTGAAATATTTGGCTGTAGCACAGGGGAGCCAAACTGCCAGCCCCCGGGCCGAATGCGTCATCCAGAAGCCATGCCCACCCCATTCCCAGCAATGGCAAAGCCATCCCAATATGTTGTACGATGTCACATGACGTTGCGAGTTTGACATGTCTGTTGTAGCAGGAGGCAGTTTGTTTGCCAAAGGAATGGAGAGTGGTACAATAATGAGTGTCTGCAGAAAACAATGAAGCATAGTGAAGGTTCCTTGCACGTTTGGGGCTGCCTTTCTGCAAATGGAGTTGGAGATTTGCTTAGGATCAATGGTGTCCTCGATGCTGAGAAATACAGGCATATACAGATCCAACATCCCATATCATCAGGGAGGCATGTGATTGGCCCCAAATGTATTCTGCAGTAGGACAATGGCCCCAAAACATACAGCCAATGTCCTTAAGAATTATCTTCAGTGTAAAGAAGAACAAGAAGCCCTGGAAGTTAGAACAACCTTGAAGGAACCTTGTCAAGTTCCTTCAAAACTATGTGCAAGTGTACCTAGAATAATTGACGCTGTTTTGAAGGCAAAGGGTGGTCACACCAAATATTGATTTGATTTAGATTTCTCTTCTGTTCATTTACTTTCCATTTTGTTCCATTTAATGATAAAAATAAACTATTAACACTTGTGTTTCTGAAAGCATTCTTAATTTACAGCATTTTTGCACAACTGCCTAAAACCTTTGCATATACTCTCTCTCTCTCTCTGTCTCTCTCTCTCTGTGTATCTCTCTGTGTATAATTATAATGAGACTTTATTATTAAAGAGAGAGAAACATAATTTAAAATTAACAATAACACCAAGCTGTTTTCAGAGCCATAAGAAGCAAATTGCTTTGATTGAAGGATAACCATTTTCTACCAACATAAAGGATGCAATTCAAGTACTTGCATCACTTAAGCTTACGTGGCGTTCCATGTTATTTGCAGAATTTCCTGAGTGTCTGCCTGTTCTCTCCACTCCAACAGAGTCATTTTGTTTTGCATCCTATTGATTACAAAATGTCATCTTAAAAGAGCCAACAGCACCTTAGCAGAGATTTGTATGGCCTTCACCTTGCCCAAAACTACAAAAACTACATGAAGACATGAGAGCATTGTGTAAGTTGTGTTAAATTACAAATTTTAGTAGGACAAAGGCAAATAATAATAATACAATACCATGTATCTATTTCAATTAAATTAGATTTCCCCCCCCCCCTTTTTGTTCTCCCACTTTTCTCTGTCTTACTACCCTTTTAGGGAAAGGATTCTTTAATTGCAATTCACCTCCTGAAAATAATAGCGAGTTAAATAAACAAATGCTGTGACAGAGTATAAAGTATTACAGGTAGTCCTCAAGTGAAGTACTAATACCACTTTACAATGCTTTGATAAGGCCACACCTGGAATACTGCATCCAGTTTTGGTCACCACGATGTAAAAACGATGTCGAGACTCTAGAAAGGGTACAGAGAAGAGCAACAAAGATGATTGGGGGAGTGGAGGCTAAAACATATAGGGAACGGTTGCTGGAATTGGGCATGTCTAGTTTAATGAAGAGAAGGGCGAGGGGTGACATGATAGCAGTGTTCCAATATCTCAGGGGCTGCCACAAAGAAGAGGGAGTCAAGCTATTCTCCAAAGCACCTGAAAGAAGGACAAGAAACAACAGATAGAAACTAATCAAGGAGAGAAGCAACCTAGAACTAAGGAGAAACTTCCTGACAGTTAGAACAATTAACCAGTGGAACAACCTGCCTCCAGAGGTGGTGAATGCTCCAACACTGGAAGCTTTTAAGAAGAGACTGGAAAGCCATTTGTCTGAAATGGTATAAGGTTTCCTGCCTGAGCAGGGGGTTGGACTAGATGACCTCCAAGGTCCCTTCCAACTTTATTATTATTATTATTATTATTATTATTATTATTATTATTATTATTATTATTATTATTATTATTATTATTATGGCCACCACTGAGCCCAAAATTTCTGCTGTTGAGAAATTTGTTAAGTGAGTTTTGCCCCATTTTATGACCTTTCTTGTCACTGTTATTAAGTGAATCTCTGCAGTTGATAAGTTAGTAACCTGGTTATTAAGTGAATTTGGCTTCTCCATCGACTTTGTCCATCTGAAAGTCGTGAAAGGTGGTCACATGACTTTGGGAAATAGCTACAGTCCTAAGTATGAACCAGTTGAATTTTGATCACATGATCATGGGGGTGCTCCAAAGGTCGTAACTGTGAAAAGTGGTCATAACTCACCTTTTTCATTGCCGTTGTAACTTTGAACGGTCACTAAATGAACTGTTGTAAGCCAAGGACTACCTCTATTTATAAGAAAGCATTTTTACAAACAAACCCGGTAACTCGGTTCTCCAGCTAAAATATGCTTGAATAATTTCACACAATAAGCATGCTCATTTCAAGAGGCAATATTTCTAACTTTTTTATTAGGAGTGGGAATTAACAAGTCAGGAACCCAAAAGAAAGAGTAGATTTGTTAAATGTCAGCTGATTTATCTTTTTGCCTTGTTCAAATACAAGCCAAAGTTTATTAAGTAAAACAAATAGTACAGACAAATTCTCAACAATGCATGAGTCATTAACCTTTACAACCTGCCTAGAGATAATATTTTATGGCTGATTTTAAAGTATTCAAGTAGTTGTACAAACAATTTCTCCTGTTTATTTAGCATAAGTTTGAATTGCAGTGATCTGTTGAGATATTTGGAGATGAGACTTCGGAAGACAAGGAAAATTGAATTCTTGTCATATCTACTCTAATTTTTTCTCAGAAGCTCTAAAGGATAACAGCAAAAGTTATTCATTGTAATGCTGCCAACATTTACAAATCCAACACTGATTTTTAGCTACCTTGTAAATCCTATATTGGCATTCTCTCTAGTTAGCTGTGCTAAGCAGTCAAGTTATATAGACATAAGAAATGCAAGTAAAAATAAAATGTATATTCTTAAAATCAACTTTCCAATCACAGCAATGCAGAGACTGCTATTTATTTGTTTAGAAATATCTCACCCTTTTAAAGAATGTTCCCTTGCATTAAGAGAATTTTCAGTGTTTGATATTACTTCTATAATGAATTCCTTGCTGTGTGAATAAAATCATCATAAAGTAATTAAAGAAATGTCACATCCATGTGATAAATAGTCAGAAACACCAGACTATCAAATAGGGATTTAAGATAATATGTCAGGCTAAGGAATATTTATATATTATATAATTTTTATGCATGCATTTACATAAGACCTAGTATTAGTGGAAAAGACAGTAACATATTTGTCTCGATTCTGTTTTGTGAATATGTGAACACTTTTTATGGTTACCATACCAATTCAATAAAACTGGGTTTCATAAAGTATATTTAATGTATTTTGATTTTACTGCTACTTTGATATATTGATAAAAACTTTGGTTTATTTGTTATTTTTGCTTCTAAATTCTGTATGCATTGTTTCTGCATTGATTATACATTTGCTGTAACATTTATGTCCATAATCTTCTTTAGATCCATGATGATATATACCTTTTAGTCCAAGAACTGTGCTCAAACTTTCAAGCAGTATGAAGTTAAATGATATCCTTTCTTATCTTCTTGGATATAGAATTATATTTGGGTTAGCAGAGACATTTGATTCTGATTTTGTAATCATTAGGATATAGATTTCTATGTGAATTAGCAGAAACATTTAAGCCTGGTTTTGAATTTATTAGTGCAATGGATCTTAACAAAAGAGACCACACAAAGGGATTAATACAGTTAGGAACATTGGGAGGAACTGGATAAATGAATTGGCATCTGTCAATATATAAAGGATGATTGCTCAGAACATTTTTATAGATTGTATGAAAGCTCATTCCAAAGCCTATCCAGATTCAGTTTACACATTGTAAACTGTCTAGAATCAAAATGGATTGAACAATTAATTATATATAACTTACATAATCAAATAAATGCATCAAACTTCATCATGACAAATTGTTAGCTAATTTTTCTAGGGCAAAAAAAATGTCAAAGTAGACATTGCTAGATATGATCATAGTCATAGATGTAAATTCATTTTCACTTTTGCCTGAATGATCTAGAAGAGTTCCAATTTAGATAGGCAGTGGTGTGTAATCAACCTCTGAATTATTTTTCAAAAATCTATTTGCTGAAATAGATTTAAAATGAATTCAGTGCCAGACAGAATTCCAAGGATATAGATCATATTGCACCATCAGATATGGAAATTTTAGGGGAATGGTGACTTATTGAGGTTGCTCTATTGTTAACATCTTTGTGTCCAATATTTCTTCTTTTTAGTTTTGTTTTTTCATAGTTCTTAATTTTTAATTGTGTTTTTAATTTAGTTATGTGGTATTTATTAACATTTTTAGCTTTCTTATATGCCACCTAAAATCACTTGTTTTGTGAGATCGACAACTATATAAATTTAATAAATAAATCTTCCTCATTCCCACTGCACTGTGACTATAGGAAAAACAAGTAACTTCCAAGTAATTTCCCAGGTGATAAGCTTGGGGTGGGGTGGGGTAAACAATTCTACTCAATATTGTTTAAATTTAAGCATTCTGTGCTCAATCTCTTTTCCAGACACCTATCTGAATAGGTAAATGGAGATCAGGTAGGAAGTGGACATATTAAATTGTGAGTCCAACCTACATTATCTAGCCCCACCACCAAGCCATTTCATTCTCCCCATTCTGTTGAAGCTTCTGATGTGAGCAGTAGGATTCTCCACATAATGCTGCACAGAAAAAATATTTCTTCCAACACCCCATGTCATCAATTGGGCTTTTGACTCCATGAGACAGTTCCAAGCCAGATTTACTCTTTACTGTAAGTTAATGAGACAATCTGCTATAATTTAGTTTGGCTGAAGTCTAGCCACTGAATGATACACATATTCATTGAGAAAATGTTCATGATTATAATGGGCAAAATCTGCCTCAAATTGTTCTTGTGACACCACCTGATAAGTGAGAACACAGTGGTGAACAATAAAATAAATATATATATATAAATGGGATTCCCATAGCTCCATCATTACATGATAGAATCTTACATAATGGTGTGGCAACCTAATGATCCCAAGAATACAGCAAGTAACTACTAAAATACATAATCCACTAGAGATATAATAAGCTTTCTTAAAATGGTTTCTCAGAAACAAAAATCACAACCACATTCCCCAGTTAGCCATTTTATTTACAAGGGACACAATATGGTTTTCCTTCTGCTTTGTTTTTGAGTAATTGAGAAGGCATAGCAAAAACCTCAACTAATAGCTGTGTCAACGCTGTGGCAATGGATGTCCACGCTCTGACAATCGAGAATCAGAAGCCATTTTACCTTTTCTTTTAATGTGCCTTTTCTGTTCTTTTAGAGTTCAGATGTAGAAGGGGGGATGGGGTAAATGCTTGAGGGTTTAGCTAACCATAACAATGCAGAAGTGTTGGAACTCAAGGACATTGTCTGATAAGCTTTTGGTGGGCTGAGGAGCTGGAAAGAAGAGCCTGCATTTTGCTCTAATTGGGGAATGTGATTTATGACAGCTTTTGTGGGGAAGGAATTGCAACTTGCTACTTTGTATCTGGGGGGAGGGAATCTCAGTCTTGGGTTCAACTATATAAGTGCCAATATGTTTCCTGAATAAAATGTTCTTTGAGAAAGAAACTCTTGCCTTGAAGTTCTTTTAATTGGTTTCATCTATTGGAACCATGACAAGCTGACTATGGAACCATAAAATATTATTTTTTATTTTCTTGATTGTTATGAAAATTGATTTTATAAAAACTGTGAATCCATGGACAACCAAGATTTCTCCATGGCCTGTGGTAAATCAGTTTTCTAGAAAGGATTGGTGGATAAGAAGGTTTCTCTTCAATCCATAACTTTTTATTATAGCCAAGTGATAAAGGGACAGATTTTCTTTGGACAGAGTCACCCACATGATCTGATGCTTTCATCAAAATGACTAAAAGAAATATTGTACCATTCTAATGCAAGTTCTACCCCTTTTGGACATGTTTGCAATGTCATGATACATACATAGAAGGGTTGTGATTACGTTATGATACAAGCAAGAAAATGGTAATAGAACACCTGTTCAACCTTGATGAATATAAATCACTGGAACCTGATGGATTCCATCTCAGAGGTCTGAAGGAGTTGGCAGATATTATCTCAGAACCATTGTATCATATCTTTAAAAAATCCTGAAGCACCAATAAACTACCAGAGGAATGAAAAAGAGCTGATGTGTTTCCCATCTTCAGAAAAAAGGGGGGGGGGAAATAGACCCAGGAAACTACAGACCTATCAGCCTGATATCAATACCTGGGAAGATACTGGAAAAAATAATTAAAAAACAGATCTGTGAACATCTAGAAAAAAAAAATAAAGTTATAACTAGTAGCTAGCACAGGTTTGTTAAAAACAGGTCATGCCAACCCAATCTTATTTCATTTGTTGACAAAGTGACTAAATTAGTAGACCAGGGAAATGTTGTGGACATACAGTAGTACATGGCTTTTCATCCATAGTACGTGTACCACCTGTGTTATTTTGCCACATGGCAGATGGTATGTGGTTCTTCTAGAGAAGTGTAGCGGCAGAGGGGAATGAGCCAAAGTGACCCAAGCCTGAGGGAGAGGCAGCTGCACTTGCAGGTCTATCTGGGCTGCCAGAAACCCCAGGACCTGGCAGGGCTCCAGCTGATTGTCTCCAGCTGATTGGCACTTCCAGAAGCAGCACAGAGCTGGGGGTGAACTGAAGAAAAAGTGGGGAGGACAGGAGAGGCTATAAAAGGAGGTGGTTTGGGTGGGAAAGGGGAAAAAAAGACAACAGGGAAAGAGAAGGAGAGCTCAGCAGGCAGGGAGGAAACAGACCCAGAGAAGAAGAAGCAGCTGTTGTTGCTTCAGGAGAATGCAATCAGCGCTGATGAAATGAAAAGCCAGTAGATGAACATGTCAGAAAGGAGGTGGTTTTATTTAGTTCTGGATCAGCTGGCAGGTTGATTGGGTTACTATAAGGATTTTTTTACAGTTTTTACTGCATTTTGTAATTCAGAGGCTTAGTTTGTGTGCTTTGGTTTTTGGAATATTTTAGTCTGTATTGTAGGGTAGCAATGAGTCCAAAGTGTTGATTTCCATTGATTAATCCACACTTGTCAAACTCATAATGTCACATGATGTTGCATGATGTATTGGAGCTTTTTCCCCATTGCTGGCAATGAGGTGGGCACGGTTTTGTCACGACACATCTGGCCTATGGGCCGGCAGTTTGACACACCCTGGTTAATCCCTTTAAACAAATGTAATTAGTTTTACCCCCTTATTTTGAGTCTGTTTATGGCTTTTAGAAAGCTTTCTTTCTTTCTTTCTTTCTTTCTTTCTTTCTTTCTTTCTTTCTTTCTTTCTTTCTTTCTTTCTTTCTTTCTTTCTTTCTTTGGCTTAATTTAAGGCTAAGGCTTTTTGCAATTGCCAGAGCCTTTCAGTCTTGAATTGCAACATATGACGCAGATTAAAGAAGGAAAAGAAAAGTTTGTGTGCCTTTATTTTTTGAGCCCTT
>JAKJMR010000104.1:2619606-2624606 GCA_024449315.1 Daboia siamensis
GACTTCATAATTCAGCCCTGAGCTACATAAATTCTCTTCTATTTACCCCTTATTGTTCACAAAATGTAATTAATGCTTGTAAACTTTATGAAAACATAAAATCATAGAATTATGCAAATATAGAGTTGGAAGTCCCATCCCTTGTTGTTGTTGTTGTTGTTGTTAGTTGCGAAGTCGTGTCCGACCCATCGCGACCCTATGGACAATGTTCCTCCAGGCCTTCCTGTCCTCTACCATCTTCTGGAGTCCATTTAAGCTCACGCCTACTGCTTCAGTGACTCCATCCAGCCACCTCATTCTCTGTCGTCCCCTTCTTCTATTGCCCTCAATCTTTCCCAGCATTAGGCTCTTCTCCAGTGAGTCCTTCCTTCCCATTAGGTGGCCAAAGTATTTGAGTTTTAGATTCAGGACCTGGCCTTCTAAAGAGCAGTCAGGATTGATCTCCTCTAGGACTGACCGGTTTGATCACCTTGCAGTCCAAGGGACTCGCAGGAGTCTTCTCCAGCACCAAAGTTCAAAGGCCTCAATTCTTTGGCACTCAGCCTTTCTTATGGTCCAGCTTTCACTGCCATACATTGCAACTGGGAAGACCATAGCCTTGACTATACGCACTTTTGTTGACAGGGTGATGTCTCTGCTTTTTAGTGTGCTGTCTAGATTTGCCATGGCTTTCCTTCCAAGGAGCAAGCGTCTTTTAATTTCTTGGCTACAGTCCCCATCTGCAGTGATCTTGGAGCCCAGGAAAACAAAATCTGTCACTACCACTATTTCTTCCTCATCTATTTGCCAGGAATTGAGAGGTCCGGATATGATCTGCCTTTATTTGGAATTGGAATGTAAACTGATCTTTCCAATCCTGTGGCCACTGTTGAGTTTTCCAAATTTGCTGGCAAATTGAGTGTAGCACTTTTACTGCATCGTCTTTTAAGATTTTGAATAGCTCAGCTGGAATACTGTCACCTCCACTAGCTTTGTTGTTGCTCATCTTTTCTAAGGCCCACTTCACTTCACATTCTAGGATGTCTGGCTCGAGGTCAGTGACCACCTCATTGTGATTATCAGGGACGTTAAGCTCATTCTTGGATAGTTCTTCTGTGTGATTTTGCCACCTCTTCTTAATCTCTTCTGCCTCTGTTAGGTCCCTGCCATTTTGGTCCTTTATCATGCCCATTTTTGCATGAAACTTTCCTTTCATCTCTCCAATTTTCTTGAAAAGATCTCTGGTCCTCCCTATTCTATTGTTTTCTTCTATTTCTTTGCACTGTTCATTTAAGAAGGCATTCTTATCTCTTCTAGCTATTCTTTGGAATTCTGCATTTAATTGGGCATATCTTTCTTTTTCTCCCTTGCCTTTTGCTTCCCTCCTTTCCTCAGCTATTTGCAAAGCTTCCTCACACAGCCATTTTGCTTTCTTGCATTTCTTTTTCTTTGGGATGGTTTTGGTTGCTACCTCTTGTACAATGTTGCGAACCTCTGTCCATAGTTCTTCAGGCACTCTGTCTATCAGATCTAATTCCTTAAATCTATTTGTCACCTCTACTGTATATTCAACAGGGATATGATTTAATTCATACCTGACTGGCCTAGTGCTTTTCCCTACTTTCTTTAATTTAAGCCTACACTTTGCAACAAGAAGCTCATGGTCTGAGCCACAGTCAGCTCCTGGTCTTGTTTTTACTGACTGTATAGAGCTTCTCCATCTTTGGCTGCAGAGCATATAGTCAATCTGATTGACTATCAGATCCCTTACTTCCTTACTTCATCTAAATCATTAATATAAATGTTAATAACCCAGAACCCATGACACAGCCTTCTGGCACTTCACCTGCCAAAGTGAAGTGGAAGCTTTCATGAACATTCTTTTGTATGGCTCATTCAACTCTGAGACCATTTGTACCATGATCTGGTCCATACATTGCCATTTTATTAAGGTCTATGGAGATTTTTAATCATCTAGGTCATGGTTGTCATTCAATGGCTAGATTTCAATTTTGGGACATTTTATTAAGGATATCATGAGGTACTTTGTCAAATCCAAGTGTACTATTCATTGCAACCTCCCCTCCCAGTCTCCCTAGTCAAGCTTGCATGTACACCATTATTTTTGCACGTACACTGCAAAGTGTCAGAAGCTGCCTCTGGAGATGAGGACTAGTCTGATCTGAAAAAAAGATGGGAAAGAAACACAAAAGAGGAGAAAAAGAATATTCATACTGTAATTTACTTTATAAACTGCAGGAAAATGTATTATGACAAGTATAATATATTATGATAAGGAATAATAAATTATTAGAAATAGCTCCTAATGTATGGGCCCACACACATACACAGAGATACACATACAAACAGACACTACCCATTAGTTAAAGGCAATGTTGAAAATGGATCATTTAGACAGTGTTTTACAAAGACTTTTAATGACATTGCAATGGTCCACAGAAAAGAAAAGTTTGAGAATAGTTGCAAGAGTGCACAGTTATTTCTTATACATGAGAATCCAATGGGATCCTGAAACTAATCAATAGAAAATTTCTAAACAGAAATATGCTTAACTCGGTGTGTTCATTTTTTACTGGCACTTTAAACATAGAACTTGTCTTAGAGCAATTGTTATTCATTACTATATAAGAATAGAGTTGTTGGAGAAATGTATTACAAGCTGTTGCAGCAAGAATGGGAATTCAAAACATACAATGCATTCTGAGTGATTTTATGGCGATAGACTGCTGAGTTAGTCCATCAAAGAACAATTTTATAAATAAGTTATATTGATGCCCAGTGGAGGAACATTGTAATGCAAACAAAAGAGTATGTCTTTGGAAGTCTTCATTTTACACAGAGTGTTTGCTAGCCACTTTGCAGCTACAAATCATCTTATAATAATGATCATTCTTTGTTGTTATAGAAGTAACATAATAGCATCTTCCATGAGCTCTAATCTAACTTTGTTGTGCCCTTATAAATTCAATATTTTTTCAGGTGTGAGAAATAAAAGGGAGAAAATACAATTGTAACACAAAGAAGACCAATCGGTTTGCCTTGTACCAATACAATATGAACTGAATTAGGAAGGGAAACATTTGACTTTAGGAGGCCTATAATTCTATTTAGGGAGTTCCGATTCCTATTCTTAAAAATAACTATAAAATATAGTTCTGCGTGCACTTGGAAAAGCACTGATTTTCTTAATATGTATCTTAATCATTGTGGTTAATGAAATTAAAATATTTTCCAATGACTGTAGCACTTACAGTACTGAACTCCTTAGAAGCTATGTTAGTCATTAACTGAGCAATTTGTATTACTGAAGTCCATCCTATGAAGGGAGAAGATTATTTTTTATCATACTGAGAAATTCTGTGTTTCTTCCCTTTCTTCTTTTAGTCTGGCATATGAAGTAGCTTTGAATCCTCAACACCATTCAATCTTTATGGGGTATGATACCATAACTTCATCCTATTGAAAGGACCCAATTGTTTTACACATTGCAGGAAAGAAAGAGGGGAAAAAAGCAAAGGGAATTGACAGATAGTGGTAGTTACTGCTCAGTCTTATTTAACATTTATGAAGGAAAAAGCAGGATGAAGCCTAGGCTTTCCTGGAAAGCAGCATTTTGGAATTATCTCCTCGTATGAACTTAGTGCCTTCTGCAGTTGAGGCCTTGCCAGAAAGAATGTAAATACTAAGATAGGATTAAGGGAAAAGAAGAGGTAGCAAATACTTTTTTGTCTGAAATGGTATAGGTTTCCTGCCTGAGCAGGGGGTTGTACTAGGTGACCTTCCATCTTTATTTTTATTTATTTTTATTTTTATATGGTGAAGAAACAGAAATAGGCATTTGGGGTAGATGAAAAGCTAATATACAAATTTCTCAAATCCATTTCTCCATAGGTTTGGCAATGGGACAACTTACAAAGAGCAGAGCAACAATCCTTTGTGATGGACTTCCAGTGTGTGGGAAAAAATATATATCTTGGATTGTTCCTTTTAAGACAATAGGCAGTTGATATAATAATAATAATTTAATAATATACTAAACTAGTAGGTCACCCAATTCCAAATTACTCTTGGTAGCTCACAACAATCAAAACAAAGAAATTACAACACAAACAATAAATAGACTAGAGATGGCAAGAACAATAGTCAAGATGGAATGAAGTGAGAGATCTCACTTTCCCGTGCTAAAGGCCTTGATGAAAATCCAGGTTTTCACAGGTCTCAAAGGGCCATCTACATCTCAAGGAAACCTCATTCCTCACAGGGTAGGGGCTGCCTCAGAGAAGTTGTGTTTCCAGTGTCCTAATGAATGGCATTGTTCAATTGAAGGAACCCAAACTTGCAAGATAAATTCAGCCAGACAAATACTTTTGGAGACAGCCCGTCCACCAAGTAACCCAGCCCAATGCAAAAGGCAAGAAGCAAAAGGCAAGTACAAATTTACAGAAATATCCAAGCAGAAATACAAAATACTATGGCAGGAAAAGGCAGCAATAGAAATCTTGACTACTACTTTTGTCATTGTTTTATGATTTTCATTTATCTAAGACAGGGGTGTCAAACTGCTGGCCCGTGGGCTAGATGCATCACAAGGAAACTGCACCCACCCCATTGCCAGCAATGGGGAAAAAGCCTCAATACATTACATGATGTCATGTGACGTCACAAGTTTGACATGTCTCATCTAAGAGATGTGCAAAATGTCTGTGCGTTCATTCATTCATTCATTCATTCATTCATTCATTCATTCAAACAAACATGTTGTTTATAAGGCAAATACATTGCAGAAACTTTCTTACAGATAAGATCAATATTGTTACAGAATAACTCCTTTGTTTTCCTTTCTTTAGAAAATGAACCAAATCCTGAGGTAGACACTTTTACATTGCTGCAAGTAAAATTGTGACTGCACAAGCAGAAAAGGCAATAAAGAGAGTGATGTTATTTACTGGCACTGTAGAATTAGAAAAAGTTATATACTGTAAAGCACATGGGGCTTTGTG
>JAKJMR010000104.1:2627106-2630589 GCA_024449315.1 Daboia siamensis
TCTGCAGTTTGAACACACACACAAAGCTGAAGTATGAAGAAACAAACACAACAAAACCAAAAACTTGCTAAGAATAAGAACTCTACCAACTTTATGCTCAGCACAGAGTTATAATACTGTATTTCATTAACTTGGTACTGTTGACATGGTTACCATTCCATTGGAGGATACATACAGTGTTCCTGGAAAAAAATGATTCATTGATGAGACATTCAAAATGATTGGCAAGTTGAAAAGGAATGGGAGCAGACTCATTAGATTTGTAAGATTTCAAAAATACCATAGTCAATTCCTAGAGCATTGAGAAATATAATTCTGAGGACTCAGTTTGTGGGTCTATCAGTTTGTGCATCCTCCAGTCTGCACTCTCCATAGTCTAGGAAGTGAAAAAACTCTTCCCAACAGGAAGTGACAAACTATATTTGCTACTGCCAAGGAAACTATACAATTCTGTCCAAATAGTCATCAAAAGTTGAAGTTTATTTTAGGGACAATTTATTTTTTATTTTCCCCTTTTTAAAATTTTATTTTTAAAATTGCTTCTTATTTGTTGCTTTCATTACATAGCACTTTGAATTTTGGTTGGTTGGTTGGTTTTTAACACTGAAAGCAGTGTTGAATGAAGCATTTTCATCAGGGTCCAGTCCAAGCAGGGAATTAACAAAATGCAGACTGCTTTGGAAAGAAGTTTGTAGTTTATTGAAGAGCAGAACCAGACAGAAATATGGCTCTGGGAAAGCTGACAACATGTAGTTGGGAGTGGTGGGTTTTTATACCTTCTTGGGCTTTTGAGGTTGTTTTCTGTTCCTGTGGCATGAATGTTGACATGAGCTTTTGAGTGTGTCCTTTTTGGTATTGGTGGGTTAATCCCATTATGTCCTATAGGTCATGTTTTTATAGTTTGGGTAGGTATGTAGATTTTTAGGGGTCATTGTCTTTTTAATCTCATCAGCTTCATTTCTACTGACCTAGTTTCTGCTGAGTTTCTGGCTGGGGGCAGGGAGAGGTTTCTGCCTTTTTAAAAAGATCTTCTCCATTATTCCCTTGGAGAAATATATTTTGCCTTTTTAATATTCTCAAAATATTTCTTTCTTGGTGGGGGGTGACTTCCCATAACAGGTTAAAATATGATAAATAAATATATTAAATAATATAGCATAAATTATAGCACTGCACAGGGATTTTCTCTATGTGGGTAGCCACCCAGAAGAGTGGATGAAGTAGCACCAGAAACCAGAACTGTACATTCAGTCAGAGTACAGTAATTTCAGTAGGAGCACCAGACGTTATTTCAAAGAATCTGAAGAGACTCTGAAGAATAGAATAAGCTAACACAAAAGTGTTTGACAAAGAAAGAACATTTTTCTGGAAAGTGAAAGACAAAATTTAGAATAGTTCCATGAGTTCTTTGAAAATGACAGTCAAGAAACCTGGAAAATTTCAATTTGTAGGCCATGGCATTTATGTTTAATCGTTCTCCTTTAGTTTTTTGATTGTTTGTTTGTTTTAAGAAAACAAAATTAGTCTATAGGCACAAATTTCCCTTCATCTTTAAGCTGATATTTTCAGTTCATGATTAGTACAATTTTTTGCAAATGTAATGTCATCCCCCAAATCTTGCTGAATAATATCAGTTAAGCTTTAGATTTGTCACTGGGATGAAACTGATGAGCACAATGCTAGCAAGTTTTGATAATGGCATTTAAAAATAATAGTAATAACAAAACCAGGCAGTTCAATACATTGCCTTGCCAAGTTTCTTTAGAATACCGATGCTCTATGATGCAAAACGTATGACAATTAATATAATTTTCATATGCTTGTCATATAAGAGGGGCACATCAGAAAAAGACAACACCAAAATGTATCCTGATAACATTTCAGTAATAGAATAGTGAACAATGGGACTAGAAAAAATAAGATTGCTTATATTGCACTTTTGAAATATGTTGTTGTTAACTGCGAAGTCGTGTCCGACCCATCGCGACCCTATGGACAATGTTCCTCCAGGCCTTCCTGTCCTCTACCATCTTCTGGAGTCCATTTAAGCTCACGCCTACTGCTTCAGTGACTCCATCCAGCCACCTCATTCTCTGTCGTCCCCTTCTTCTATTGCCATCAATCTTTCCCAGCATTAGGCTCTTCTCCAGTGAGTCCTTCCTTCTCATTAGGTGGCCAAAGTATTTGCGTTTCAACTTCAGGATCTGGCCTTCTAAAGAGCAGTCAGAGTTGATCTCCTCTAGGACTGACTGGTTTGATCGCCTTGTAGTCCAAGGGACACGCAGGAGTCTTCTCCAGCTCCATAGTTCAAAGGCTTCAATTCTTTGGCGCTCAGCCTTTTTTATGGTCCAACTTTCACTGCCATACATTGCAACTGGGAAGACCATAGCCTTGACTATATGCACTTTTGTTGGCAGGGTGATGTCTCTGCTTTTTAGTGTGCTGTCTAGATTTGCCATGGCTTTCCTTCCCCAGGAGCAAGTGTCTTTTAATTTCTTGGCTGCAGTCCCCGTCTGCAGTGATCTTGGAGCCCAGGAAAACAAAATCTGTCACTACTTCCATTTCTTCCCCATCTATTTGCCAGGAATTGAGAGGGCTGGATGCCATGATCTTGGTTTTCCTAATGTTTAGTTTCAACCCAACTTTTGCACTCTCCTTCTTCACTCGCAACAAGAGGCTCTTTAGTTCCTCTTCACTTTTTGCCATTAGAGTGGTATCATCTGCATATCTTACAAGCCCCCAAAAGGATAGAACAAAATATGGTTTATTCACAAAAATTATCATTTTTGAATTTTGGGGGAAGTTTCACAGATGCAGCTAATAACTAGCAGGCTATTGCCGCAAAACAGAAATATGGCTTTTAAGGAAATTTCCCAATATGTCACCATTATATCTTTTTAAATATGAAAGATGGAGGCTACTGGAGATATTTTGTGATGTTGCTTTTAATTTCATCAGTTAAGCTTCAGCTCTTCATCATGTCTTTGTTATCACCTTGGCTTTTGCTATTTTAGCTTTAGAAGAAAGAAAATAAAAAATATATATCTAAATTATACTTTTTGAGAGGCATCATGGGCCTACAGGTGGAGCTCTCATCTCACAATCAGGAGGCTGAGTTCGATCCTAGTTTAGCAGCAGATATTTGTCTTTCTGGGCACAAAAAAAAAAATATCTGCTGTGAACTCCACATAAGCATCAGGAAGGGCATCCAGCCAGTAAACACTCAGCTCCATTCAGTCAACCCAACTCCACTCTGATGCAAGGGATTGAAAAATCTAAATTATTCTTGAACACATATGTAAGGCCTGTTTAATACATTTGCTTGCACTAAATTGAAGTAAAATATGTTTCTCTTTTCCAAAACTAATTCTTAGTTCTCTGCCCCTTCTATACGAATAAAGTAAAGTAAGGTAAGGTAAGGTAAGGTAAGGTAAGATAAAGTAAAGTAAAGTAAAGTAAAGTAAAGTAAAGTAAAGTAAAGTA
>JAKJMR010000104.1:2657768-2668173 GCA_024449315.1 Daboia siamensis
ATTATTATTATTATTATTATTATTATTATTATTATTATTATTATTATATCTTGCTGTACCTGGATGCAGTCTATTCAATGATTTCCATACTTCCCAGCTTTCATCATGCCCATGTCCTAGCTTCTTCATGTACCAGAGATACGTGAAAGGATTCTCCCCAAAGAATGTATGCTGTTAACACATTCGTGTGTCTCTTGGTCAACAGCTTATCCGTGTTTCCCTGAAAATAAGACCTACCCCCAAATTAAGCCCTAGCTTGATTTTTTGGGGTGGGACTAATATAAGCCATACCCCCAAAATAAGTCCTAGTTTTGGGATGAGGCACACACCTAAAAATCGAGCTAGGGTGGGAATGGGGGGGTGGAGCTGTCCCACCCACCCCACACCCACTTACCTTGTAGCCAGGCCTCTCCTCCCCACTTGTTCTGCAGCATCCCTAGGCCTGCATTTCTGAGTCACAGGCCTTTCTGGAAGGCCACTGCAGCCAAGAACCAAACTATGGGTTCAATCCATAGCTCAGTTCTGCAAGACCTCTGCAGCTGAAAACTGAGCTATGGATTGAATCCATAGCTCAGAACTCAGCTGCATAGGCCTTCCAGAAAGGCCTGACTACAAAATGCAGGCCAGAATGCAGCTGCAGAATGAAGCTGCTCCTTCAGCCCCAGAAGAAGTAGACCGGCTGGGCAGGGCTGTCGGTGCCAGAGGTAAAACATCCCCCAAAAATAAGACCTGCTGCCTTTTTTGGTGGCAAAAAATAAGACCCAGTCTTATTTTGGGGGAAACACGGTAGTTGGCTAATCCTTTCAATCCAGAAACATCCAAAGCCAGATGTTTAGACTGGATTTGGCCTTTTTGTCCACCTATCAAATGCTTCCCAAGGACCTAGGATAGGCAAATGTTGTTTGATGGTGTTAAAGGTTTTGTCATAGCATGTAATCTATTCCAAGTAAAGCTATCTTTTGCAATTAACTAATGGTGATTTTGTCAATATTGAAGGTGCTCAGGTGGTACTCCAGTTCTCTTAGAATTACATCCAAGCTGCATATAACAATTTTTTTGCTTTCTTTTGCCATAGTTGTTCTATTATTGTTATATGTGAATCATCACTGTTCATGTGTTTATAAAACTCAGCTCTGCCAGTCACCAGGCATTGACTGTGTCATAACCTTAAGTAGCAACTAATTCTGGGAAGCCATAAACAATGTTTGAAAGTTAAAAGAAAATCTACTTACAAAGGCAATAATCAACCCAAAACAGAAACAAAGACAAAGCCCCAAGTCAGCAAAATGCACATAGTGCAACACACGTGCCTTTACATGTCCATTCCACTGTTTCCATTGCAAAAGCTTACTAGGATAAACCAGCTCTTTATACCACCAGAGAGGCAGCCAAACCAGCTTTCCTGAAATTAAATCTGCATCAGTGTGTTCCAGTGATATGAACTCAGCAAGAATTCCTCTGCCTTCTGAAGAGATTCTGAAAATCTGAGCTTTTGAAGATTTGGTTGGGCGCCCAGTTTTGTCAAAGTGATTTCCTTTTTGAGCACTCAGTTTCCATCTCCATGAAGTGGAACCAATGAAATCAAAACCCCAGACAGAAGCAGAGTCTGAACATCCAAGACAAGTCAATTCTGCTGATCATAATAATTTACCTGAATTCAATGACTCTAAGCAAAGCCTGGATGGTGATTGCTGATTCTGCACCAGAAGCATTTTTTTATTATCAGAACTTCTTCAAACATAAATCAGTAAGGGCTTCTTTTTCATTGTTATTTCTGGTGTCATTTTCCTGTGTACATTAATTGGGTTTTATACCGTACGTTACCCAGGGGGTTATTTGTTCATAAATGGAAAAATGTTGAGTTCAATCCCTCTTATCAAGGGTGTTAATAAAATTAAAACAGCAGTAAATAAATTGAAGCTGTTTGCTGCTGAACATAATGGTTATATCACCGTTGCTGAAAAGCATCTCTGCTAAGCCTCCAAGGAGCAGGCTTGTTTTAGAACAATCTAAGCAGAAACATAAGTAATTAAATCTCATTTAATAACTTCAGGTATACTGTACTCTGGTATTTTGCACTTGTAATACAATCCTAAAAAAATCAGTCATTCGTGCCTGCAACAATGTTTTCAAGATGCACAAAATGTTTCAGGCAAGTCCTGGAAAATCTGTTGGGTGCGATCCTCTAGCCTTCCTTTGCATTGTGTGACATAATGTCTTTTTTTAGTGCTGCTAGACAGCAGATTTTCCAAGATTTGATCTCTATCACTTTAGTCAAAAAGAACATCAGAAGAAATCAGCTATTTAACTGTTCTCCCTATCTAATGCCCTGTATCTGGAGTAGACACAGGAAAGAGTAGGGACAGGAAAGTAGCTCACTATTGTGTCAATGTATGATAATTTATCATTCAGATTCATTGAACAGACATGTCTATTATTTATTGAATCCCCTTAAAAAGT
The DNA here is from genome assembly GCA_024449315.1 of Daboia siamensis. Lineage (NCBI taxonomy): Eukaryota > Metazoa > Chordata > Lepidosauria > Squamata > Viperidae > Daboia > Daboia siamensis. The sequence continues at coordinate 2,660,229 of JAKJMR010000104.1, forward strand.
TCAATCTTTTTATATCTCTTTGGAACTAGAAACTTGATCTCTCCTTTTTCTCTTTTTGTATATGTATGCATGTTTATATATACACACACAAACACAGAGACACACTCTTTTATAGCTGAAGATACCTCTGAGCACATGTATAGACATGCAGCTTATAGGAATAATCAGTCTTGTTTTCCCTAGAGTACAAATTAAGTTATTTTTATTTACTTACAACATCCCTTTGTTGTTAAGTAACAAAGATATCTGTCAGCTCAAAAATAAAATAAAATAAAATAAAATAAAATAAAATAAAATAAAATAAAATAAAATAAAATAAAATAAAATAAAATAAAATAAAATAAAATAAAGATCTAATTACCAGTTTCTATTCCAAGGGGAAATAATATTTTCTCCCTTAGGCATAAACACATAACCTCATAACAATAAAATCTGGGAATGTTTTAGTAGATGTCAATAACTCATCATAGAAAACTCAAGGCTACTTCCTAAAATTTTAGGACAGAGGAAGCAGTCAGCTGATTCTGATATTTACTATCATACCAACTAATATTTTGATGAGAGTCCATATTCCATAAATATGTCCATCTGATAGTTATTTTGGGGTATCTGATGAAGCAATTTCAGATCAATACTCTGTATATCTGGAGAAAGATATTTAAATAAAAGTCTAGAAATTTAAAGTACAAAATATTTGTTTTTGTGCTATTTTATAGCTATAATTTCCTTCTATCCCTGGATCATTTAATTTAGAACAGCAACAATAAATGAATGACAGAAGGCTATATGTTACTATTTTACAATTGCCTTCTTAGTCACTGCATCTAGGTATCACATCAAGTCATACCTAGTACTAAGAAAATTCATGAAATTCCTGAATCAGGAAGAACAGTGTTCAGCTGAAATCTCATCGAAAACTTGTAAATATTTCTTCCAGTGTAGGCATACCAAATCAGTAGCCTGATTAAACAGGCATATTAAAACCTGAGTTTATTTTGTACTTAGGCAGTGGATTTGGAATATTATTTTGGAGGTTCTGGCATGGATGTATGTGATTTCTGGTTTTACTGGCCCTCAATATGGTTTTATTTGTTCTTTTGGTCTAATGGCATTCTTTGTCTCTACCTGCCACAGTCCAGAATTTCTAGGATAGATGGGCAGCCAAATAAACTGGATAAATAAATACTGTAAATTGTATTTCCTCCAAACTTCAGCACACTAGGATTCACAGTGCAGGACCAATGTACATAGAGATGAGGACTTGAGGTTCTACATTAATGTAAAGATGGCAGTATTAGATATACTAGCTTCCTTTAATTATGCAAATTAAAGGATCACCTGGTATAATACTTATCCACTGTGATTTTCTAATTGTAAGATCTTATTTCCTTTTGTAATTTTCTTACTGTAAATCCAACAGGAATGTGGATGCCAGGTTCAAATTGGCAGTGCTCAGTCTGATCCATTCTTTAATTTGATTTTGTCTATCTACTTATTCTGTTCTCCACTGAGCCTCTATTATTTAGCGTCAGATAGAATCAGATCTTTTGGGAATATCCCATATTTGTTTCAAACCACCTGCCATGAAGTTATTAAGCTCTATTTTTTTTTCCTTCCTCTTTTTGTCACCAGCCATATGCTACACAGGAAATTATGGCAATATGACAAAATCTCAGATATACACCCATGAGAATAGTATGTTGTAAGCATCTGCAAGGAATACATTCTGACTCCTGCTTCATTTAGTGGAAAGCAACCTGGGAAAATATTTTCTTCATCCTAATTAAACCTTACGATTGACTCATGCTATTCTGATTGCTCACTGAAAAGCAGTCCGGGTAGTCAATAAAGTACTGCTTGCTAAAAACCAGATTACATATCACATGAGACTTAAAGTCATAGAATTTGCATGCATGTGCCTGGCTCTGTGTATTATATATTCAAAGGAATGGGCAGTTTAACCTTCAGTGTTCATTTTCTACTAAATGCATACACACACGAGCAGCAATTTGGGACATTCAGTTCAGGTATTTCATGAAATGTTCTTCCCCTACTAAATATATACAAACTATTATTTTAGGCCTGGAGATAATTGAACATTAATGTACAATGGGAAAAACATTCTTTTTTGTTCTAAGGCCTTTTTTCTTTAAGCTGGATGAGATATCTTGTCAGTCATATTCTCATATTCATTCAGTTTGTAAAATGGGGAAAAAAGGACTCACCTACTTATCTTTTTGCCTTGACAACATGAGAAAGAGAATATCTTGTGATATTCAGAATTTCTCTGCATCTGATTGTGCACAGGAACAAATAGTGCTTTACCATTTACATATCTTCACCTTCTGAGAAATATAAATAGCACAGAAATGTTAAAAAGCACAATAAAATGAAGAAAAAGCCATTTTCAGCAAAATATATTACATTGGAACTTGAAAATCAGTTTTCAAAGTAATTGTACCCCTCCCCCCTTAGGTTTTCATGGAAGATTTTTAGTGGGAGAAAAATAAACAATAATTCTCATATTTAAATATATCATAGAAGAAAGGTATTTAAGAAGATAGGCATCCACCAATATATACACATTCAGAGTATTAACTTAGTGCTATAAAGACAATCTGGACCGTGTTATTAATTTTTTTGTTTAAAATGTATGTAAATGCAGTACATATTTTTAATATATCTACTATGGAATTATGCTGGTTAAAAACTGTAATGAACTATTTATCACACCCCAGCTTGTTTGCTGTTAAAAAGAAAAGAGAGATAACAAGTTGACATATTCTCAATTCTTGCATGAGTTTTCTATGCCATATTTTATGCAGAGACTTACCAAGTTACTGTATCTTTCACAACTATGGAGCATCAGATGCTACTGGAGCCAAATGCAAAACAAAAGTCTTTTAAAGTTTATACGGAGACTTTGTTGGCAGATCAGAAGATTATCCATTAAAATTTTCTTTACGTCTTCTTAACCTAAAATGTAAGATGTAACTGTCAGTAAAACAAACATCAAACTTCCTTATAAATAGAAGCATATAAAAAGGTAATAAAAATATAATAGATTTGTTTGAACCCTACATGTTCATAATTATCAATCTGTCTAGCTAATAAACAAATCAGTATATTTTTACTCTGGAAACTTGTCGTTGTCTTTTGCATGGGTTTTTTTTTTTCCAAATCTATTAAGTAGCCCTGGGATTCCGTGGTGGTCTTCATTCTAAATTATTAACCAGCTTTAACTCTGATTAACACACACTTAATATATTTAAATATAATATAATGATACCTTAATTGTAAGCTTGGCTAGATAGAGCAGACCAGTAAATGAACTTCACAGGAAGGTTAAAACTATGTTTTTTGAGATGTGTATAATACTACAACCTTGCAATGACAGTGTTTTGATTGTATGATATCTTCTCCTTCGTATAATTCAGTGAATTAGGAAAATGTCTGTCAGAACTTTTTCTGAATGTTATTTAAACCTTTTGGACTTAAAAAATGTTTCAGCCCATTTTGTCTACACAACAGCTTCTGCTTATCAGTACCTAAGAGTTTACTGGAAAAGATAATCTAAAAACAGTTCTGTGAACTTCTAGAAACAAGTAAAGGAATCACTAAAAGTCAGCACAGGTTTGTTAAAAACAGATCATGCCAAACCAATCTTATTTCATTCTTTGACAAAGTGACTAAATTAGTAGACCAGAGAAATGCTATGCACATAATATACCTAGACTTCAGCAAGGCATTCAACAAAGTAGATCACAACCTACTTCTTGGTAAGCTAGAAAAAAGTGGGATAGATAGCATCGCCACCAGGTGGATTTGTAACTGGCTGACAAATCAAACTCAATGAGTATTCCTTAATGGTAGTACATTTACATGGAGGGAAGTAAGCAATGGGGTATGATAAGGTTCTGTCTTAGGCCCAGTATTCCTCAATATCTTCATAAATGACTTAGATGAGAGAATTGAAGGGGAACTTATCAAATTTGCAGATGATACAAAGCTGGCAAGAATAGCCAACACCCTAGTTGATAGGCTCAAGATCTAGATGGATCATGACAGACTTGAACACTGGGCCCTATCTAGCAAAATGAATTTCAATGTAGAGAAAAGTAAAGTCTTATGCCTAGGCAAGAAAAACCAAAAATTCACCTATAGATTGGGTGAAACCAGGCTTAATAGCAGTAACTGTGAGAGAGATCTTGGAGTACTAGTGGACAATCAATTAAATATGAGACAACAGTGTGTGGCAGCAGCCAAAAAAGCCAATGCAATCCTAAGTTGCATTAACAGAGGGATTCAATAAAGATTGTGTGAGGTACTAACGCCACTCTATAAAGCCTTAGTAAGACCACACCTAGAATACTGCAACCAGTTTGGTCACCACACTATAAAAAAGAAGTTGAGATTCTAGAAAAAAAAAGTGCAGAAAAGAGCAATGAAGATGATTAGGGACTGAAAGCTAAAACATATGAAGAACAGTTACAGGAATTGGGCATGGCTAGTCTAGTGAAGAGAAGGACCAAGGGAAACATGATAGCAGTGTTCCAATATTTGAGGGGCTGTCACAGAGAGGAGGGGATCAATCTATTTTCCAAAGCATCTAAAGGCCAGAGTAATGGATGGAAACTGATCAGAGAGATTCAACATAGAAATAAGGAGAACAATCAACCAATGGAACAGATTGCCCTCAGAAATTGTGGGAGTTTCATCACTGAAAGCTTCAAGAAAAGACTGGACTGCTATTTGTCAGAAATGGTATAGGATCTCCTGCTTGGGCAGGGGGTTGGACCTACAAGGTACCTTCCAACTCTATTATTCTCTTATCTCTGTTAAGGTCATCTCTCTTAGTGCCTGGAAGCTGAATAATTATAAAATCTTTGTACTGTTAAAATACTGAACATAAAACCATCGCAACAGTCCTCGTTTGCTTCCCAAGCCTAAGTCACTAACAGTAGAAGGAATACTTTGTGTCTTATAGACCTCTATTCCATTGCAAAGTGAAAGCTTGCTAAGGTGCTCCATCATTTTTCCAGGAATAAGAAGTAAAAAGGAAAAGAGCATTAATATTATGCTGACTTAAAGGGGCACAGAGAAATCAAGATCGAAACTGTTAGCTTTTTATTCTGTGGCTTCCAATATTAAAACAGGTATTTATTTATTTAGATTTGCTGTGAATAGGTTCATAGCATTTAGAACATGAAACCTCATGTAAATAAGTAGAACTCTTTAAAGAAAGAATGGAATGCTTGGTTTAGCATTCATCCCATGGACCAAACAAGGGTTTTATTCTATTCTCAGCTTCCTGTCAAATGATGGATAGTCTGAAGACATCCATGCTGTTTAATCTGGAAATAGGCATTGTTCACAGATGCATTATTAATACAGAATTCAACTGAAGATTGCCTAAGTGATGGATTATAGCAAACACCTAACTACAGAAAGCAAAATTATCTGGCCTTTATACCAAAGCATTGCTTCCTCTTCTAATCACATACAGTAAGTGTGGAAAGGTGAAGCCAAGATCTCAAAACATACATTTGTGCTGGTTGGAAATGTACAATTTCTGTAAGTCTTAATGGAAAGTAGTTGTAAATATTACTGTTAGTTCTGTGACAAAAGGACTAGGCATTTATTATAGATTGAAATCTTTGTTAGCTAAAGTGTGTTCAGCATGCAGGGTTTATTCCCCCCTCAGATTCTGGCTTTATTAAGCCCAGTAAGAGGAGATCTGTAAGCATTTTGCCTAATATCTTTGTTTTGTTCTGTGCCTCTATAATTTTAAAGTTTTAGTAATAATAATATTAATGCTTTCTGGTATATTTTAACTTATGTTTTGTTGCATGCCACCCAGAGACAAATAAATATTATTTGACAAATATGACAAATAAATAACTAAAAAAGGAGATCATTCTGATAAACATTCTGATGGACAGAATTGATTTGACTGTCTGCTTAATAATCTGTACATGGATAAATGACAAACGAGTCAGCTGTAAAATTGAAAAAGATGGGAACATTTGAAACATTTAAAGTAAACGCGTCCCTTTGAAATGCGCCTGCATTAGCACAATCCGTAACATTTCACACTGAATCGTTTGTAATTCAAAGGTGAAAAATATGATCATTGCCTGATAGGAATACTTGTTCTTGGACTTAAAGCTGTTGTTCTATTGAACAAATATATCTCTGAAATCAACATGCCATCTGTACTTTTTAATTTCCAATATTTACATGGCTCATCACCCTGCTCTCAGTGAAAAATTGTTTATCACTAAGCAAACATCAGATATTTTTTTCCTCTCTGAAAGGCAGTTTTACAGAGCTTTAGATTTCCAGCAAGTAAATTAAAGTTTTCAGTGTTTAGGAAAAAAAACAGAGCAGCGTGTCTTAGAATGTCATTTAAAATGATTGTAACTTTCATTTCATTCTGCTCTATTGTCTTTTGACAAAGCCATTGATACCAATAGCCACCTGCTTTATAAGTGCATAGCATTAACTCTGGCTGTGCATGTATTACATTGTGCTTTGGCACAGCAAAAACACACACACACATAAAGGTAACCAGATCTGTTCTGAACAAGAAAGGAACAGGGGAAGGTCCAATGAGGGGCATTCACAGGGGGAAGTCCAAAATGTCAAGACGGAAGCTCCATCCTTGATATGTGTACATCAATTGAGACTATCTGTAGCTCAGGGCTGAATTGTGGAATCCTTGATGCTCTCTAAGTTTGGTTGTTTTCTTCCAGACATTTTGTTATTCAACTAAGCATAGCTGACTGAGGAATTCTGGGAGTTGAAGTCCATGAGTCATAAAAGAGCCGAGGTTGCCTACCCCTGAACTAGGTAATATCATCAGTGCTAGAATGGAGTGGGATTTGCTTTCTACCCATTCCCTTCTACTGCTGAAGATGTTACCTAATTGGATAATGACATGTGTGCAAGAAAATGTCCAAATTCAGAGAGCACCAAGGACTCCACAAATATATCATACACATGATAAATGTAAAATGGGATAGGTCTTCAGATGCTCCATTGCATCCAATATTTTGATCTTTTTAGGCCCTCTTGTAGACATCCCAGTTCTGAAATATGTAATTTAAAAATATTGTTTAAAAGGTAAAGGTTCCCCTGCACATGCATGCTAGTCGTTTCTGACTCTAGGGGCCAGTGCTCATCTCCGTTTCAAAGCCGAAGAGCCAGCGCTTGTCTGAGGACGTCTCCGTAGTCATGTGGCTGGCATGACCAGACACCAGAGGCGCATGAAACGCTGTTACCTTCCCACTGTAGTGGTCCCTATTTTTCTACTTGCATTTTTACGTGCTTTCGAACTGCTAGGTTGGCAGAAGCTGGGACGAGTAACAGGCGCTCACTCTGTTACACGGCACTCAGGTTACTCAGTAATAAAAAGGACTTAGTTATCGAAAAATTCTGCACAGCATGATTTGAACTTACTTTGGAAAGTCAGCTAATTAAAGAGCAAATCAGACCACAGAAAGACACGTTCTAAACAACAAGTGGTATTTTATTTACCAAGTAGCACTGAAACAGATTTGTACAGCTTCATTATTGTTTGGTTTTATTGACAACTATACTTATAATTTTACAAAATCTGTTTTTCTTCAACCTATGGCTACTGCTGCTACTTCTCATTTTGTGCTTCCTGGTGTCACTTTGATAATAAACTATTTTAAGTAGAAGGGAAAGGGACCAATACACTAATTAACCAGACCTTGGCACATAATTTTCTACTCTAATGAAGACGTTATTAGAATTCTCGTCAAGACTAATGATCCTTCTTGTCAGCTAATATTAGAGGAAACAGTGTGATACAATTTTACACTATTCTGAGCTTTGTAATTCTGTATGGTACATTTTTATTTTCTTTTTATTTTCTTTCTTTCTTTCTTTCTTTCTTTCTTTCTTTCTTTCTTTCTTT
>JAKJMR010000104.1:2668183-2680163 GCA_024449315.1 Daboia siamensis
TTTCTTTCTTTCTTTCTTTCTTTCTTTCTTTCTTTCTTTCTTTCTTTCTTTCTTTCTTTCTTTCTTTCTTTCTTTCTTTTTTGCCTAAGGGTCATTTTCTTGTCTGTTACAGCAAGCACATGCAAATCAGTTTGTACAAGCATATTGTTATTGAGGAGATGAGAGAAGAGTGGGGAGAAAAGAGTAAGGAGGGGAAGAAAGGAGAGCGGAGAGGAGAGGAGGGGAGGGAAGGAGGGGAGAGGAGAGGAGAGAGAACTTCACTGGACTTCACCTCACAAGATATCTTTTCTGCATAGAATAGAGTCATGTGGCATTCCAGAGAGAATGGCAGAGAGTTCTTATTGCTGCAAGTCATTAGAAGTCTGGAAATATTTTTTTAAATTTTATATCATGTTTCATGCAGAACTGCAATTGACAAGTAATTAAAATGCAGGTGTGAATCTGTTCCATGGTATTGTGTTTCAGGTGGCTCCCATATAGAAGGTCAGTAAGGCACACATCTACCATATAATTTTCTGTAGGATGACAAAATGTCTCTGGCTCTTTCTTGTCCTTTTAAATTTAGGCACCATTTTCAAGCTCTGTATACTTCTATCTGCCACATTTTTCTATCTTTTCAGAAATTGCATTACACCTACTGTCCTGCTTTTTTTTTTTTTTTGCATAATTCTGTATCATTAGTCATGCTGGAAGTGGTTTATAGGGGCCCTAATTCCAAATCAATGTTTGCAGCCCCTCCCCCTGCCCCAAATTTTCTGGACAAAGAATTCAAATGTAAACACTGCAGAAATTTTATCCCTTCCTAGATTTTTAAAGATGAAGTACTGGGCTCTTTTGCCTAAAACACAAAACAAAACACAATGCAGTAATATTTGTATTTTTTCACAGATGTCATTATCATTTCAATTATTTAAAATAATTTTGATAAGCTTGGTGTTACTGTGGTAAATACATCTGTTCCTTTGTACTACTTTTATGGGTACAAAATATTTTGTGATGTTTATAAGCATGAAATGCTGCAATAATTTGGTAGTTGGAGTTATTCTGTAATAAACAACAATATAACCTTTAGATTGTTGTCATGGCAATAGTTTTTTTTTTTCACTCTCTTCCTTTTTTAACTAATATTTATCTTAGTTTCAGTAGCTACTTTAAAAGGCCAATAATTCATAATATAATTTAATTAATTTGATATCTATTTATTTCTTTAGCTAAGCCCACTAAAGTCAACAATATATCTTAATGTTTAAAATTACCAAATCAAGCTCATCATTCTTTAGTATTTGATATTCCACATGATGCAATGTATTTGAAAACATAGCCTTTAAAATTAATATAAAATCCCATAGCAAACAGCATAAATACTAGTTATAATCAGTTTTATTTTATAATATTCATAAAGCTGCAAAACATCAATAAACCATGAAATACCTTTTGTGATTAAATAAATTGATTTCACTAACAAAATTCACCTTAGTTTGAAATTCAGTTCAATGCCTTTTTAAAATCTCCTTAATTTAAAATGAAAGAATTGCTGATCAATTAAAAACTATAGCTATAAACTATAACTGTCCTGAAACTACAGCTGATTAACAGTCTTGTTAATAAACTAATCTAAATTCATGCTTCTAGGCATTTTCTAAAGAAAACCTTTTAGAAATAGATCAGGTGAGAAGGAATGGGTAATGAACAGATTTGTTGGCTTCTGTTTCATAAATTCTGGTTATAAAGATAGACTTAAACAAGAAAAATAGCAAGGAATTTCAAACATAATATTATTCCCATCAATCAGTAACAGACAGAACATTTGATTGTTTGATTGATTGATTGATTGATTGATTATGTGCTATCAAGTCAGTGCCTTCCCTTAGTCATTATATAGATTTTCTCTATCATGTTCTATCTACAATCTGATCCTTCACCTTATCACTCTCTTCTAACAGTACCTCACCATTGCTGATTATACTGTACGTTTCATTCATTCATTCATTCAGTCAGTCAGTCAGTCAGTCTATTTGGCAGCCTTTCTCATCCAGTTACTCTGTGGTGTAAACAATCATAAAATAAATTTAAAACAAATTTCCATCATAGTATAAAGCTTAACACATGGACAATAGCCAAGAAGAATATTACAATTTATGCCAGGAAATGAGGCCTTTCACATACTTGGGTCCCCAGGCTAAGGCACATAAGCAAATACCTATGGAAGACCAGCAAGGTTCTCCCACTCTCTAGAGGGAGAATGTTTCATAGGGTGATGCTATGGCAGAAAATGCAGAACAACAAGCTGACTTTGTAATAATGCCGTTTGGGGGGCGCCCCGAAAGTCCTAATAAGTAGGCATATACATAGAATGAAGGCTATTGCTAAGCACATTTGATTTGTGCTTAGACTGTAAGCTGCCCTGAGTCTTCGGAGAAGGGCGGGATATAAATGGGATTAAAATAAAATAAAAAATAAAACTCCTGGGCCTCACCAACTGGTGTTCTCTGACTTATAAGACTCAGAGAATGCCCTTCTAGCTGGACTAAATTGGAGAGATAGAAAACGCTGGGAAAATACAATCTATAGATAACTCCCAAGTCACAAAGGACTTTAAAATTGGCAACCAGCTGAGATTTAATATTATTTTTGAGGCTGTTATTTGTCCAATTATATAAATAGGATAGTTTGGTGAGGATCTACTAGAAAATGGATATCTCTTTTCACAGCACCATCATTACAAAACTTCTCTCTTTTAAAGGTTTGATTTGTCTTTCCTATATTATTTTTATGTGGGCTGAAAAGATAACATCAGTAGAAAGTCTTTCATCATAAGCACACATAAACACAAAGTTCTTGCTGTTCTTTGATAGTCATGTTTTATTTGGAAGATTGTATTTAGTTCTGGGTATCTCATATTTTAAATAGGAAATGGATGCATCCAGGAAAGGCGAACCAAAATGGTGAGGATACTGGAAATCACATCCTATGGGTTTATATATTTAATCTAGAGAACAAAAGATGAACAAGAGAGATGATTTCGATCACAAATATTGGAAACATTTTTATGGTTATTTCATTAAAAATTATAATTGTAATAAAAACTAATGCAAACTAAAAAATAAAAGAAAAAATATAAAGTGCAAGGAAGAAAATAAATATAAATGCAAAAGAAAAGAAAGATGAATGTAGTGGAGAAAAAAGAAAATAAATATATAAAGAAATGACTTTCTCCTTGATCACAAAAGAATATAAATAATTTTAGTAATTTATCACCTTCTCTTAAAATACAATGGATCTCTTTTTCCCAATATCCCATCTCCTATCTATAAACAAATCCTGAATGTTTTATCATCAGAATCAGAATCAGAATAGAGCTGGAAGGGACCTTGGAGGTCTTCTAGTCCAACCCCTGCTCAAGCTGTATTATGTCAGAAAAGTGGCTGTCCAGTCTCTTCTTAAAAAGCTCCAGTGATGAAGCATCTACAGCTTCTGAAGGCAAGCTATTCCATTGGTTAATTGCTCTCACTGTCAGGAAGTTTGTCCTTGATTCCAGGTTGCTTCTCTCCTTGATTAGTTCCCATCCATTGTTTCTTGTTTTGCCTTCTGGTCCTTTGGAAAATAAGTTGTAATAATAATAAGTTAATAGCAGTAAATAAGTCAACATTTTAGTCCTGATGCCAGGAAAAATCTATTAAAGGTTATCAAAAATAACAACATATATTACTCTAACCTTAATCTAATAAACCAACTTATATCCTGCTCTTTACCTCTAACAATCTTGATTATTAATCTTTACAAATAATATTATAGAACTTGGTTTTTATTCATTTTTTTTCTTTGTGCCTTGTCACAAACTTCTCCAAAGCTTTAACAATCCTATTTGTAAATCCAATATAGAAAAATTATCCAGGTCACTCTCTTGATTTATGAATTGTATATCCCTTTTTTAATTATTAAGACAAATGCTAATTCTTTTTGCATGTCCTGTAGTCTGTCACTTCCATATTGTCAACTAAAATTGGTTTCTCTTCCAAATAGTATTTTAAATACAGTCTTTCTATAAAGGCATACACTCTAAAACTAACTTCTTGGTCTGCTTATCAGATTATATATTGGAAAGGTTCTCATGCTGTAAATGAAGTTATTCCTGCTACAATACAAAGCAGAATTAGAAACAATGGATGGAAACTGTAGGAAGAATGACCTGTACTAAATATGTTAAGAAATGTCATATTTGCTTCTGGAATAGCCAGCTAATAGAAAAACAACTCCAGTAGAAGCAGAAATTAGGTTAATCAAGCAAAAGTTATACAACTATTCTTGAGGGAAATTATAGCAGCAATTTGAATTGTGTATCCTATCCTGAAAAGAGAGTTTGACTAAATGATCTTTAAGAACCCTTTCCACTCTGTGATTGTATGGTTGCTTCTGGTATTTATTAATGCTTGATGCTATCCTAATCTTCAATTCCTAACTGGGATGTTACTATACTACAAATTTTACTTCTATGTTCATAATAAATAAATATAATATTTTCATGCTGCATATGCTTTACTTATTTTTTTTAGTACACCTTTATTAAATCTTCCCCCCAATGCCTTGCAGGCAAATAATGCAATTCATAATTGTATCAAAATGAATAATAAGTGTTCAGTAAATCTATATGCCCAAATATATACACCTGCAACTATTTCATTTACAACAGTAAATCTATTACTTGTTTATATAGGAATCTTAGCATATGTTTTAACATAATTTCATTGAAATAAATGATAAATTCTTCATAAGAATGAGGGGTTTCCTGAGTTCATTACACTATTGAGTCATAATCAACAGATTGAGAGGAAAGTCAGTAGATGATCAAAGGTCCAATTTTCCAGCCTGGCAAAAGTGTTAGGAAATATTTCCTTGGGAGAATATGTAGTTTCTCAGACATTGATACCCATGAAGATGATAATGTGTAAGTAAGCAGAGAATATCTGTATTGTGATGAGTTTTAGTGAAACATGGTATAATAAAAAGCACACAAGGATTTCACTTTGTGTACAAAATCACTTTTGTACAGATGGATGCCACAGAGAGTTTTCCCTAAGAATTCCTGTGGAAGAGTTATTTCAAATAATTATTCTAAAAATCATTCCAGTCAATGACTGTAGATATTGTTTTTAAAACCCATATATTTTTAAAAAGGAGACATAGTTTGCTTCATATAAAAGCCATACAGCAAATCAAGTATTATACTATTTGCAATAGCCAAAGCATGGTGACAGTGAAAATCTTACTGTTTTTTAAAGATAAATAGTTATCTGGAAATTTGGAAAAGGAGAAGAGAGAAAATCGAAATGAATCAGTTCAGCCACTGTTTCCTTTTAATTTTCAAGTGAGTTTCTCATAGAAAATCAAATGTAACTCAACTTTTATTTTTGTTACAATTTAAAACACAAATTGCAACAGATTGTGTTAATATTTCAAAAGGGCTTTTGTTGCCAAAAAAAAAAAAATGTACTGCCATGAATTTCCCAACAATATTTTAGTCATATTTTATTTCTATATCAGATCAAAGTATGTTGGTACCATCTTTTAAGTTATAATAATTATAGGTGAAAGAATTTAGCTACAGTGAATGTTACTTATTTTCAAATTGGAAAATATAGTACATCTCTCAGGTGGTCACAGCCTACAAACACATTTTATCTTCAGTTTTGCAGCCAGCTATCCCCAGCTGGGAGGTCTTCATGTACAGCCCTTTCATATCACTTAATTATCAGAACCAGCTGTGAGAGATTCTTCTACAGGTAACATAAGTCTTCTTGGAAAGACACCCCCCATGCTCACATTTCATGGTGACTTCAACAACTGCTGGCTGCCACATAAAAGGCTTCCAATGAGCTAAATGGCTTTGAGACAGGTCTCTCATCTCTCCATGTTCATCATCCTTTTTTCTCTTTTGCACATTATTTGCATTTTAAATTTTAATAAGTTTATACATTTTAACAATAACATGTTCATCATTTGTACATCATTCTGTTTCAAATTCATTCTTACAATATTCCAAACCAAAAGTTTTTTTATCTGTTTTAAATCCTTTGAATACTTGTATATCAGAAAAGTGTTGACATGTACTGTGTATCTGTCTGAAGTCAAATCTTGTCTTGATTTCATTTTTAAATCTCCCTGGAATATTCCAATATGCCACCATAAGTTAACCATTAAGTTTAGCTATCATTTCTTTTCTTTAATATGCTTATTGTGGTGACAGCCACAAAGATATTTTCGAACATAGCCTGAATTTATTCTGTATTCTCAATTATGGCATCATTTTCAATGCAGAACAATCTGTATGATAATACTGCTCCTCTCCTCTCCTCTCCTTTCCTCTCCTCGCCTTATGATTTTGAAAACCAGACCACAAGCTTAGTTAAATGCTTCCACAGAACACAAAGTTATGCTTGTTGATCATATAGTTCTCTTTGTTACCTTGTATGTCATTGATCCTATTCATTCAGACCACTTTCACACAGCTACCCTGTGCACTTGCCAGATCCAGACAGAAGCATCTTGTTCTGCCCAATGAATGTTCTTATCATTGTTTCCTCTAAGCTGATAGCCTTCCACATGAAGAATAGAGACAAAAGGAATTAACATAGAGCCAATGCCTTGTGGATGTGTTTAAACCGAATAACTTTTGTTGCCTTATTGTGAAAACAGAATGCAGTTATGCTAGCATAACTGCATTCTGTTTTCACAATAAGGCAACTAAAGTCATTCAGTTTAAACACATCCATATACTGGAGTGATGGTAAGATACATTGATTTCAATAAAAGAGACTTAAGAGTTTAGAAGCTATGAGGGTTCAAATTTCATAAGTACTGTACATGTATCAGTCCTAGATCAGCATTAAATTGTTGAGTGAAAGGAATCTTATTGGCCATTTTTAGATAAAGGAAAACATATTCATGTTTCAGGAAAATTAGCAACTGTCTTTTTCAAACTAATTTGATTTGAATTAGTGAATGCTTGAAAATGCATACAATCCCATTTATAGTATATTCAGTTACGTGTATGGAACCATTAAATTAAACTTTTAAAAGTTTCTTATTTTTTTCCAACCCAGGAAACAACAAACATGTGGTTGAGCAAATAAATGAATTGGCAGATTATAACATAGATTAGACTAGACTATTTGCCCCTTAATAGCTTTGGTATTTTTTCCCATTTGCCTAAATGTCTTATAGATTAATTAAAAATTAATTTTCCTGGCATCCATTTCACAATAATATAGGATCTCACATCATGATATAGGGAATCTGTCATTTTTTTTAAATTCAGATTTTCATTTTCTTTCCAAAATAACTTATTTTGATCCATTTCTAGACCATTTTGTAACTTTTAATCACTCTCACAATATTTGTACATACAGTATTGTGCACATTTCTCATATCAAGCTCTCTTCATACTTCCCCCAAAATGCATATTGAGTTGCACAACATTCTGAAAAGTGTTAATTTCTATATGCAAGTGTAGTTTTGTTCCAGTGCACTAGGAAATAAAAGAGATCTGCCTGTTGGGATTATCAAGAAAATAACTTCTAGAACAGAAGTTAATCTCTTCGAATCATTTTGGCCATCTGTCTGGATTTGATCACAAAACATTTGCCCCATTCCTACACAATGCAATTAACCCTCTGCTCTACTGTAAGCTTGGCTTTTCCTTTGGGATGGAAATCAAACATGTGGCACTAAAATGACAGTGGCAGAGTAGTGGTTCCCCCCCCCCCCCCCCGCAGTAAGATTTATTCAATCATCATATAAAGCAGGAGTCTTCAAACTTGGCCCTTTTATGACTTGTGGACTTCAACTCCCAGAATTCCTCAGCCAGGGTGCCTGGCTGAGGAATGCTGGGAGTTGAAGTCCATATGTCATAAAAGGGCCAAGTTTGAAGACCCCTGATATAAAGTGAAAAGTTCTAGTTCAAATTCTTTTTGTCATCTATCTCAGTCTTTGGTCTTCTTTCCTTTTACATTTAGTCAAACATTTAGAAGGGGTTCTTAATATACACAGGCTTTCCCCAATCTTTTCTTTATAAAGAGAAGCATACTAAGTTGTCTCTTCACTAATGAAAGTAAAGGAATTGTGCTGCCTTGGATGGTGGTACAGAAATAATTTATTTATTTATTTATTTAATAGATTCCGTTCTCCTGCTTTGTCAAAACTGCAAAGACCTGTTAAATCAAGGGCAATTAGTACAAATTGCCTTAGATTTAATGAGTAAAAAAAGAAAGACAAATCCTTATCCTTTTTCCTTCACTTGCCTTTGAGAAAGTGCTTTTCTTGGGGGGGGGGTGTTGCTTGTGGGTTTGTTTTAAGAAATAATTTTACTGGAAGCAAATTCCATCTGATATCATCAGGTAGTTGAGCAATATAGATGGGAACACACAGAGTTATCTGGTAAGCCATCCCATGTTTCATTTAAATTAGAAAACTTTGGATTTTATTTAAGATTTCAGTTCCTATGTCCTGCTACTTTCATTTTCATATTCCTTGAAGCTGACAATATTTAGTACAAATTAAATGTAGTTTGGAAACTCATCATGTATACAGGCATCAATTGGGGGGGCTATGAAAAATAAGATCTTTGTCAGAGGATATACTGATTCCTTCTAGAACAGGGACTTTTGTAATTCATCTACATGGAGGGAAGTGTGTAATGGGGTGCCCCAGGGCTCTGTTCTGGGTCCAATGCTCTTCAATATCTTCATCAATGCTTTGGACGAGGGGATAGATGGGGAACTCATCAGATTTGCAGATGACACCAAGCTGGCAGCAGTAGCCAACACTCCAGAAGACAGGCTTAAGATACAGGAGGATCTTGACAGACCTGAACACTGGGCATATCTAACAAAATAAAATTCAATGGTGAAAAAAGTAAGGTTCTATGTTTAGGCAAGAAACACCAAATGCAAGGTACAATAGGGTTGGACTAAATGATCTCCAAGGTCCCTTCCAACATTATTTTTATTATTATTATTATTATTATTATTATTATTATTATTATTATTATTGTTGTTGTTGTTGTTGTTGTTGTTGTTGTTGTTGTTGTTGTTGTTGCTGCTGCTGCTGCTTCTGCTGCTGCTGCTGTTGTTATTGTGAAATTCATTTTGAAAGGCATTAAAGCAGCTTAAATGGGAAAAATCTATATATTTTCATTGTTTTTATTTTCACCTAGCTCCGTGTGTGAACCCAGGCATTGTGATTTATAAACCATGGATTTATTAACCATTGTGATTTACATAGTAAATCATAGTTAAGCAAATTGTAATTGTCACCAGATATAAAGCAAGAATATATTTTACCCAAGTGACAGTAGGAAATAAGCGCATATCCCATGGTTATAGTTCCATTTACTCCACCATATTTATCTTACCATCTCTGGTGCTGTATCATATTCTAAAGATCAATTGTAGTCTTTCAGTGATGTGACAGAAATTAGGAACAGTAAAAGCAAATAGTTTTGCAACAATGTGTTGCAATTTGTAGTGTCTTGTTCACAAGCCCTTCCAAGCAGGCAGAACTTGTGACAAAGTAGCCATGTTTTCCAGTATAATGTTCCTTGAAATTGTCTGTCATTTCCCAAACAACACACACACACACACCAATCATGTCATATTTAATGACTAATTGGCAAACATAAGATCATATGTAGATCAATCCACATTCAAAGGCAGTTGTAGATTTTTTAGCTTTAATAGGGGATGATAGAACTTGGTCATCAGATCTAGGCTAGAATAAATATGAATGGAAGTACGGAGAATTTTCAAGATTTCAAAATAACATGCATGGGCTACTCTCTCTGCCCCACCCCCCACCCCCCACTTTCTCATGCAGGAAGAAATTGGAAGACATTTTGGGAGCAGTAGCTGTGATCTATTTTAAAAGAAAGGGAAAGAAGAGAAAAAAATACTGAACATCTCATTTAATATCCTCTTTATGTTTGAGAAAAACAGAAGAGAATCAAATTCAGAAGCAGTTATCTGCAAGTGGCTATCTATTCTTTGCACCATTTTGTTTTTGCTAAATTTCACATCTTACCAACCAAAGTACTTTTCCTCTGATGCTTATGAAACATTTCACATAAGTATTTGTACTGTTACACACACTTTCCCCTATGTGCATATTTCAAATATGCACATTGTTTTTCAATAGAGAAATGCACCTTTCTTCAGATATACCTCTCTGTAACGTAAGCCTTTTTTCCTAAGGCTTTTGCTTTCCCTAAAAATATGCATTTTTCATTTTTAACAAGTTGCAAATCCCAGAATTATGAAAAAAACTATATGCAGATTTCAGCATCCACATTCTTTCTATGTTAGGCAGCTTTTCAGTTCAAGTGACCATAAAATATTCTGATGGAATGAATTTCTCCTCCATTACTTAAATGTTGCATGTAATACACGATTCTATTTCTTTTACTGAGTAACTGCTGCTTGTGTGATCTATATAAAGGAAGAAAGTTGGTACCTCATTTGCCTTTTCCCCCTCATTTGTCCTTCTCTTTCAATTCATTCAGTGCTTCAGCTATTTCAATGCTACACTCTTCACTACTTTCTTCTGATCCTTTTTAAGCACATATGGCTTTATTTTTAGTGCTTTCCCAGATAACATTTTAATTATACCAAAAATGGCAGGTAGTATAATGATATTTATATTCAGTATCTTTGAATATATTTTAGATATAGATATAAAAGATGTAGATCTATACACACACACACACACAAACCCATATTATGGAGGTCTAGATCTACAGTAGTTGATGGAGATCTAGATCTAGATCAGTGATGGTGAATCTTTTAGAGACCAAGTGCTCAAACTGCAACCTAAAACCCACTTATGTATCATCATGTGCCAGGTGGGCATGGCCCATTGGGTGGGTGTGGCCCATTGGGTGGGCATGGCTGCGGTGGTAACAGCAGACTGGGTAGGACTAAAAAGTTCAATCAATCAATTCCAACTTTGCAAGATCTTTTTTTTTCCCACGAGAAGTTGAAAATAATTGATTGATTGAACCTCTTTTTTTTGCACATGGTGGTGGAGGCCTAAAGGGAAAAGGTTTTATAAAACCCAGCTGAAGGCCTAGAACTGAGGGCTCTGCATGCCACCAGTGGCACTTGTGTGATAAGTTCGCCACCACAGATCTAGATGATGGAGATAGAGAGCTAGATGATGGAGATGGAGATAGATAGAGTTACATATTCATACATCATGGTTAACATAAGTAATTTACAATATATATGTATTATCATTGGATTATTGTTTAATTGTGCTTTCATACCTATAGTATGATTTTTGCTACCAGAAAACTATGAAATTGAATATCTTGTCTTTCTCTCCCTTACCTGCTATGGTTGATATTCAAAGAGATTTTAATACTTACACTGTTCTTTTGCTTCATATTTGGAAATAAACAGCATGATTCATACCTCCCAAAATAATGTGCAGATCAGAATACAGCTACTCTTCCAATTTCACACATCTCTGAATGTCATGATGCAATTTTCAGCTAACAAAATGCTCGAAAAAGCACAAAACCCAAATGAATAAAAATACACAATTTCTAGTAAAAAAATAATTATAAAATACATATGAAAGTTCATCCATTTTTTTCCCAAACATCCCTATTGACTAGATCACATTATTCACCAAAGCACCCGAGGGCAGGACAAGAAACTATGGTTGGAAACTAATCAAAGAGAGAAGCAACCTGGAATTAAGGAGAAACTTCCTGACGGTCAGGACAATTAACCAGTGGAACAGCTTGCCTCCAGAAATTGTGGACCCTCCATCACTGGAGATTTTTAAGAAGAGGCTAGACATTCACTTGTCTAAGATGGTATAGGTTCTCCTGCTTGAGCAGGGGGCTGGACTAGAAGACCTCCAAGGTCCCTTCCAGCTCTATTCTATTCTATTCTATTCTATTCTATTCTATTCTATTCTATTC
>JAKJMR010000104.1:2680173-2707993 GCA_024449315.1 Daboia siamensis
TCTATTCTATTCTATTCTATTCTATTCTATTCTATTCTATTCTATTCTATTCCATTCCATTCTATTCTATTTTAGATTAATGCAGGAACAAGATGGAATAGATCCCTCCAAGAAGAGATGAGAAAATAGCTTGAAAAGACAGCACAAGTGTGTCGATCCATGAGAGGCCTGGCTGCAATGGTAAGCTCTAACCCCAGCCTAGCTTGATTTTTAGGCATGTAGCTTGCCCCAAAACTAGGGCTTACTTTTGGGTTAGGTCTTACTTTCAGGGAAACATGGTACTTACCTAAATCAGCTGGGTTGGAGTAATATGTTGTGCTCCCTTAAATCTAAATATGAGAAATTCCTTCTCTTTACCCATCTCTACTGGTTAATATAGATTTTGTTAATCTTTTAAAGTATTTTATTTTATACAGAATCAAGCCAATGTTCTATCAAGGCTTATGATTCTTTATAACCTTAAAAGATTGGGGCAAAGGAAATGGAAACATATCAAAGCAATACTAGGAAAAGCCTAGATGAAAATATCCCTCTGAAGATTTTCTGTATTATAGAACTGATTATTATTTTATATGTACAAGTAGTCCTCAATTTATGACCACAACTGAGCCCAAAATCTCTTGGTAAAGGAGACATTTGTTAAGTGATTTTTTATCCATTTTACAACCCTTCTTGGCACAGCTGTTAAGTGAAACATTGCAGTTGTTAAGTTAGTAACACGGTTGTTAAGTGAATCTGATTTGCCCTTTGACTTTGCTTGTCAGAATGTCACAAAAGGTGATCACATGACCCCTGAACACTGCAACTGTCATAAATATGAGTGTTGCCAAGTGTTTGAAGTCTGATCACGTGACCACAGAGATGCTGCAATTACTAGACCAGTAGTAAAGGGAAATACATTATTTTCAAAAATTGGACAATGATATGAATAATATTTGAGACTTGGGAAGTTACAAATAACTCAAGGCATATCCAACATGCCTTCCTTTTCTTATTTTCCCTGTAACAATAACCCTAGGAGGTGAGTTGGGCAGAGAAAGCATAACTGGCCCAAGGTCATCCAGCTGACTTTCAAGCTAAGGTGGGACTAAAACTCCTGGTCTCTGCTTTCTAGCCTGGTGTGTTAACCACTAGATCAGACATGTCAAACTCGCGATGTCAGGTAATGTCGTGCAACATATCAGGACGATTTTGCCATTATTGGCAATGGGCTGGATGCAGCTTCTGGCTTCCGTGGGCCAGCAGTTTGACACCCCTGCACTAGACCAAACTGGCTTTCTAGTTAGCAAATGTAAGTAATAAAAGGTAAAGTCAATATTAGTTCATATGTTTCCATAAGAAGCCATTAAAGAATATCAATTTTCTGACATTGTGGGTAAAGATGGGGGAAGGGGAATCAATCAAGTATCTTTCATCTACAAACAAACCCCATTTCCTAATTAAACGAATACCAACAAAAGTGTTATGAACTCATTTCTGGCCATTGATTTTTTTGCATTTTGCTCATGCAAAGCCAGAAACATCTAAGAATAATTTAGGAGCTAACCTTCTATGTCTGTGATACTAAACAAGTACTCACAAATGCTTCACCGCAGTGAATTTATTTCATGATGATTTTGTCGTAAGAAATAAATAAGCAAAAAGTGAAACAAAAATAAAGAGCAGGAATAAAATCTAAACTCAGCTGTTTCTGAGCTTCCAGTATGATTTCTCAGGTTATAAATAATCAAGAATCTTCATATTATCCCTGATGTTAAGCATAAGTATTCATGAATACTTAAAAATCCACTGACATCCGTTAATGTCCGAAAGAAAAACTAATATTGTTTTTGTTACCTTTGGGCAAAGAGATCAAAAGGAAAAAAAAATCCTCTCTGTCTAAGACTGTGAATCTTTTTTTTTTTTTCATTTTGATCCTTAGCACAATGAATCAAAGCTTTAAAAAGGATAATATACTAACAGTCTCCCCATATCATCTGAGCTACAAAGTATCTCTGACACTGAAACTAACTATACTTCATGATTTCTTAATTGTTTACTGGTTGATTTATTGGTTTAAGACAACCTGACATTTTATTTTACAGCTTAATGTTGATTGGCAAATAAAGTTATGGTGTGTGGGTACCTAGGTTTTTTGATATTGTTGTGAGTGAAATATTTATTGAAATACTTGACAACCATTAAACTATTGGAATCATAGAATTTTAGTTTTGCTGTATTACAGTATATCATCTATTTTCTTATGTTCAAATTCATGATTTTTGTATGATGGTTTCTGATGTATTCTGTTAATATATATTTACTTTGTTTAGTCACTTATTGAAATAAACATTACCATATACCAGTTGTGATATATACAATTAATTCCACATACATTTAATTAAGGTTTATGGAGTCAAAGGAACATTTAAAATCAATTAGAATAGTTGTCTAACTTTGCACAGTCAATTTGCATGCACAATATTGAAGATGTAGTAGAAACAGAGTGTGTATGCAAGCACTGACTGAATTTCACCAATAATGATCTTCACACTTAACTCTTAGATGGTAAAACAAAATACAGGCATGCTTAGTTGAATGTGCTTAAATCTTCCATTTGATAAAAATAAGTTTTCACCTGCAGACCACAGGAAATACTATCACTGTGGAGAAGGACCATGTCTCCCTTACATAGCCTTGCCCTTTATAAATGTAATCCTTTCAAAACATTTGCTGTGGGCTAAAATAATCAATCCAATTTATAGATCATTCCACATAAACCTATACAAATCTCTATAAAGGACTGAAACAATTGCTTTTCCTCTAGGTCAGGTATAGGCAACCTCGGCTCTTTTATGATTCATGGACTTCAACTCCCAGAATTCCTGAGTCAGCATAGCATAGCTGACTCAGGAATTCTGGGAGTTCATGAGTCATAAAAGAGCCGAGGTTGCCTACCCCCACTCTAGGTAGTTAGTTAAAATCATGACACATGTAAGATTTATTTAGTTAAAGATCCAAAGTAGCAAATCATTCAATCAGTTCTGCACAAGCATGTTGTATGTAATGACCATCTTATTCAAAGCACTAATTTTACCTATCTTCTGTGGTGAAAAGTCATCATTTAAAATTAGCTACAGAACTTTTTTTTTATTCTTTAAGATAATTTTCAGAGTTTTCCAATTACTAATGATTATGGAAGAATGCAGAAACACCCATCTATCCCACTTTCAATAATTTTCTTACTAAAGAAATATTGATCGATTATATGCCATCAAGTTGCTGTTGACTCTTAGTACCTACATACAGAGGTTTTTCTTCATGTCAATCTGTCCTTAACCTGCTATTTTGAGGTCTTTGAAGACAACCTGGGGCATTCAGTGCCACAGTCACTAAATCCATCCCCCTTGCTGTTAGTCATCCTATTCTTCTCTTTCTTTCTTTCTCCCTTTCCCACACTGGAATAGTACATTATTGTGTATCCAAAAATCATTACATAAAGATTAATAATTATAGTCTTTAACTGCAGTCAATGTAGTAAAAAGAAAGATAGTCTCAGCTTAGTGTTCAACAAACCTAATTGGCTTGCCACAGGAAGAAAATGCCAATATATACAAATCTTACATGCAGATAATGGGTAATAAATATTATCTTGAACAACTGTAATATTCTTTATAGTGACAACTTGATCCATGGGATATCTATTTTGAGAAGGCAATTCTATCTTAATAGAGTAATAGATTATAGTGAAAATGTGGGACTTATGATGAGTATTCTTATAAATACTTCTGTCAATGGGTCTGTTAAGAGCAGCAGAAGTTTTACCGTAGCTTGTACAATGGTTTCAGAAGTAATTTTTGCCTGTCTCCACTATCAGTCCATCAATCAATTGTACAGAACTGCTATGCTTGCAGAAAATTCAAAACTTGTCTTGCACAATATTGCCAAAGCATGCACAGCTCTAACATATATGCATGTGTATATATAAACTCCATGCTGAATTTAGAAATTAGTTATTTCTTTTCCCTGGGAAATCCAAAAAATAATATTCTTAATTTAAATATATAATTCTCAGGGTAAAAAAGATATATTAATTTTAAATTATAAGGTTTGTGCTAAGGTATTTTGATTCTGGATGTCAGAAGGCAAATTTATTTTTGTTAGAAGATAATTGTATTGGAAATGGCTTTTGAGTACAAATTTATATTGGAAAGAAAGTCAGTAATTTACTGCGACATCTTTATCCTTAGAAATCTATGCATTAAAAAAGTTCACTTTTTTGTTGCAATTTGTTTCTATCTTCCTTCTTTGCCTAGTGATTCCCCACCCCTATCACAGATGTAAATTTGACTAAGCTTAGCTTATGATTTAATAATGTTGTTTGATTTTCTAGGTGGATCACAAATGAAGCATGAAAGCATATTTTAAAATTTAGAAACATTTTTCTTCATTTCTCTCCTGGTACATTAGAGAGCTTTGTAGTTGCCCTTCTGCAACTAGAGTAATGAAAATGAACAGGACTTTGATTATTATGATGAGGTAGTTAATCAGCAATCCATATGTTTTGTTATATAAATATTTAAAAGTTTATTAAAATTAATCAGCATGGTTATAACAGATGACAGAAGCCACATTGCATTTTAAACTACTGAATTCAGTTCATAAATATTGGATACTGAACAGATGCTAGGAAAGTAAATCCAAATAAATACAATTATTGATTTTCATATCTTGGAATAGATTCAGCTGATTCTGTAGGGAAATAACACCAACCATACAGCTGTTTCAGTAATTCTTCTTACCTGCAGATATTTTGTACAGAAAAGATCACAGCAAAAGGGTCATAATGATTGACTTAAAAGTAGAAATAAATACGACTTTTGACTTCAGTCTGGCAAAGATGGTACCAGTGCAAAAAGAGACACTTTTTAGTGCAGGTAATGAGGGTAATAAAATATATGAAGAAACCTTATATCATGCCAGACTAATGGTCCAGTTGGCCAGTGTTGAACGTTTTAGCTGAAATTGCTCTTCTGAGTTTCAGAGAGGAGTAATTTCCAACCCTATTTAGGAGTGTTAAGCTTAAAGTGGGATCTTTGTAATTCAAGGCATACCTTTTAGTCTCTGAACTTTGAGCCCTCTCTCTAAGAACTTGTTATTTGTTCATCTATATCCTAATGTAAGTACCCTGATTGAGTGACTCCTTTTTAGTGGTAGAGAAAGCTATGCTCTCTGAAACTCTAACTTACAATGGGGTTAGTATAATATGCAGACAGTCCTACTAAAGCTAGGTTCAGAAAAAGTTTAACTACTACAGTACGTAGTCTTTTTTTCCCCCTTCACACAATTTCTTCTTGCTGGTACAAAATAATTCTGCTGCCCTCATTCAATAGAAATAGAGCTGGAAGGAACCTTTGAAGTTTTCTAGTCCAATCCCCAACTTAAGCAGGATACCCTATATCAGGGTTGTCAAACTGCTGGCCCGAAGGCCAGTTGCGTCATATGGATGCTGCACCCACCCTAGCTCCGGCAATGCAAAAAAAGTCACGATACATCATGACACATTACATGACACGGAGAGTTTGACACCCGTACCCTATACCATTTCAGACAATGGCTGTCCAGTCTTTTCTTAAAAAGGTCCAACATCTACACCTTCTGACAGCAAGCTGTTCCACTGGTTAATTGTTTTCAGTGTTAGGAAGGTTCTCCTTAATCCCAGTTTGTTTCTCTCCTTGATTAGTTTCCATCTGTTGTTTCTTGTCTTGCCTTCTGGTGCTTTGGAGAATAAGTTTACCCTCTCTTCTTTGTGGCAGCACCTCAAATAGTGGAACTTCTATCATGTCATCCGAGTCCTTCTTTTCTCTAGACTGGCCAAACCTAATTTCTGCAACCATTCTTCATATGTTTTTGTCTTCAGACTTTTAATCAACTTAGTTGCTATTCTTTACACTTTTCCCCCCAAAATCTCAATATCTTTTTTTGTAATGGGGTGACCAACACTGGATACAGTATTCTAGGTGAGGTCTTACTAAGGATTTATAAAGGGGTAGTGATACTTCATGTGATTTTGATTCTATGCTTCTGTTTATACAACCAAGGATTATATTAGCTTTTTTGGCTGCTGCTGTACACTGCTGGCTCATGTTTAAGTGATCATCCACTAGGACTCCAGTATCCCTCTCACAGTTACTGTTTTGAGCCAGATTTCACCTAATCTGTATTTGTACCTTTAGTTTTTCCTATCTAGGTGTAGAACCTTGCTTTTCTCCACATTAAATTTCATGTTGTTGTATAGGGCCGATTGTTTAAGTCTGTCAAGATCTTTTTGGGATCGTGACTTTGTCTTCTAGGATGTTGGCTATTCCTGCCAGCTTAGTGTCATCTATAAATTTGATGTGTTCCCCTTCTATTCCTTCATCTAAGTCATTTATGAAGATGTTAAAGAGTACTGGGCCTAAGATGGAACCTTGTGGTACCCTACTGTTTACTTCCCTCTTTGTGGATGTAATACATTAAGGATTACCCATTGAATACAGTTTGTCAGCCAGTTACAATAATAATTAAAATTATTTTTTTATAAAATAAAATAAAAATAACAATTTCACCAATAGTAAGACAAGCCCTTAAAGATAAATGCCTTAAACTAATTCCCAGAGTGATGTTGTTAGCTTTTATTTTGTTTCCAGAGGCAATAGAACAAACAGCAGCTTAACTTTAATATTATATTGAAGATAGCTTGTGCCCAAACTGAAGGGTAAATGTATTAAATGCATATCATAAAGTATGTACAGTGATAAAGCAAAAAAAAAAGAGACAAAGTAGCACATAAGTCATAAATGTCCCTCTGTCGTATCAATTTAAAAGTTATCCTTAAAATACAAAAACCTGTTTCACAAGGCAGTGTGACACATTCCCTTTTCTTCATCTTGATAAATCACTCTTTGTATAGGAGTGGAAAACAAAACAGAAGTTTAACCTTTCACCTCTGACATTTTGCTCAATTAAAAACCAATATTAACAGAATCTTATGTTGTCACTATTGTTATTTAAACATAAGAGTGGCAAAGCTATTAGAGAAATTGTACTTTCTCTCTACAATGTTCTGCACCATTCCATCAAAGCATTTTCAAGATTATAAATTCATGCTCCAACAAGGTTTTTTTAAGCCTATATTCTCACTTTGTTTATGTACTCCCCATCATATATCATAAGACGATCCGAATCCGACCGATTGCGACTAAGAACCTTTATTAGGTCTTATCTCACTGCGATAAGGGTTGCGAGGTCTAATCACTTCGCTACCCTTATCGCGTCCACAGATAACCGCCCAGCCACCCTGTTTAGGGTGACCCACTCCCTCCTTAATCAGGAGGTGAGGGAGGATCCCTTGCAGGGTCGTGCTGAGCAGTTTAGTCAACATCTGTCGGACAAAATCGCTCGGATTCGGACTGGTCTGGACTCCGACTGGGCAGAGTCTGACGAACAGGACACGGGTTATCTTGTCAATGTTATCTGGGATGAGTTTGATCCTGTGACTTCGAAGGAAGTGGACAGGATTATGGGGAGGTTGAGCTCCACCACATGTTTATTGGACCCGTGCCCTTCCTGGCTGGTTTATGCAGCTCAGGAGGGGATGCAAGACTGGCTCCAGGCAGTTATATCTGCCTCTTTGAGTGAGGGTAGTTTCCCTGCCGTCTTGAAGGAGGCGGTGGTGAGACCTCTCCTCAAGAAGCCTGCCTTGGACCCAGCTGTGTTGAATAACTTTCGTCTGGTCTCCAACCTTCGCTTTCTTGTGAAGGTTGTTGAGAGTGTGGTGGCACATCAGCTCCCCCTGGTTCTGGATGAAGCGGATTATCTAGACCCGTACCAATCGGGTTTCAGGTCCGGGTACAGCACGGAGACGGCATTGGTCGCTCTGGTGAATGATCTCTGGAGGGCCCGGGATAGGGGATTTTCCTCTGTCCTAGTCCTATTAGACCTCTCAGCAGCTTTCGATACCATCGACCGTGGAATCTTGCTGCGGCCTCTCAGGGGATTGAGAGTGGGAGGCACAGTTTTGCAGTGGTTCTCCTCCTATCTCCTGGGACACTTGCAGTCGGTGTTGGCAGGGGGGCAAAGGTCGACCTCGAGGCCTCTCGTTTGTGGAGTTCCTCAGGGGTCGGTCCTTTCGCCTCTCCTGTTCAACATCTACATGAAGCCGCTGGGTGAGATCATTCATGGTTTTGGAGTTGGGTATCATCAGTATGCTGATGATACCCAGCTTTTTATTTCGACCCCAAACCACCCCAGTGATGCCCTCGACGTGATGTCCCATTGCCTGGAAGCGGTTCGGGTCTGGATGGGGAGGAACAGGCTTCAACTCAACCCCGACAAGACTGAATGGCTGTACGTATCAGCATCTCGGGATAATCAGATTATTCCATCTCTTTCCATGGGGGGTGAGCTATTACCCCCTGTAGATAGGGCTCGCAACTTGAGAGTCCTCCTAGATTCCCAGCTTACCCTGGAAGATCATATAACTACTGTGACTAGGGGGGGCCTTCGCTCAGGTTCGCCTGGTGCGCCAGTTGCAGCCCTATCTAGACCAGGATGCCTTGCGTATAGTCACTCATGCGCTCGTGACCTCTCGTTTAAACTACTGCAATCCTCTCTACATGGGGCTCCCCTTGAGGACCACTCGGAGGCTCCAACTGGTACAGAATGCAGCCGCAAGAGTTGTGCTGGGAGTTTCCCGATACTCCCATGTTACACCTCTGCTCCGTGAGCTGCATTGGCTTCCAGTTGTCTTCCGAGTGAGATTCAAGGTTTTGGTTATGGTTTTCAAGGCCCTACATGGCATGGGTCCGGAGTACCTTAGGGATCACCTGCTGCCGGCATCGACTTCCCTCCGCCCCATGCGTTCCCACAGAGAGGGCCTCCTCAGGGTGCCACCAGTCAGAGAGTGTCGTCTGGTGGCCCCCAGGGAGAGGTCCTTCTCTGTGGGTGCTCCGGATTTGTGGAATCATCTGCTGGTTGAGCTCCAGATGGCTCCCGATCTTCGCTCCTTCCGACACGATCTGAAGACCTATCTGTTTGAACAAGCCAGCCTGGCCTGGTGGGTGATGGGTTGGGATTTTTAATATAGTTTTAATGTATTTTAACTTATTGTTGTTAGTTTCTGGGCATTTGTTTAATCTTTTTTAATGTTTGTATTTTTGTATTTTTATTCGTTGCCGTGTTCACCGCCCTGAGTCCTTTGGGAGAAGGGCGGTATACAAATAAAATAAATAAATAAATAAATAATTTCATTTCTGGTACACTTCACATAATCTCAAAAGTAGATTGTATTTCTTTGTAAACAAAGTGGAATTCTTACTTATATTCTTATTTTTGCATATTTCTTTTCTGGAATGGTATGGTATGGTATGGTATGGTATGGTATGGTATGGTATGGTATGGTATGGTATGGTATGGTATGGTATGGTATGGTACGGTATGATGGTATGGCATGGCATGGCATGGCATGGCATGATATGGTGTGGTATGGTATGAACATGATGCATATGAAGGCCAATACCAGTTGTTGTGGCATAAAAACGAATAAAGAAAATTAAAAATAATTTATATGTAGAAACCTCATTATTCAGAAAATGGAATTTTTAACATATTAAATATAGCTTATCAATGGCACAGATACCAGATAATTTATCCTTCCATTTCATTGTAAGACTGTTACTCTTCCTTTTTTTCGAAACACAAGAAAGCCCAAATAAGTTTATTATCTTTATCCTTAAATAAATCATCAAAACCACAGCATAACTGACCTTTAGGCATAGGAGGATGTAGATCTTGTTGGGTTTATGAAGATTTGCTAGTTCAGAGTTTTGACCTTGTTTTTCTATGAGTGCTAAGTAAGCACTATGCAGTTCACTGAGGGTATAACCTCTAGTATTATTACAATACAAAAGTAAATTTAGGGGTAATGTTTTCATGTACATTAAAGTTGTGAATGCTATTTTGAATTATGTTCCAGAATTGTGGGATTCACTGTTTTAGAGGAACTTTGATCACATCAGGCATAGAGAATATTCAAGAGAATTACATTGAGAGACAGGAAGAGTTGTGTTACTCCAGATATCAAGCATCACTTCAAGAAAGTGAAGCTTATAAATATTTGAAAGGGCTCTTGTTTCTGCCAGTTGAAAAATAATACAGTATGGTTGGCATAAATTTCACAGCATTGTATTTGAAGAGACAAATATTTATATGCAATTTGATGTATTGTTATTATGCATATATATGTGTGTGATAAATTCAGAGGAGCTGTATCTATTTAATATGTTATACTGCAGAGCTTTCTGCTTCCCTTTTATTTTTCTTTTGTTTGTTTTGGTGGTATGTCTTAAGGGTTAATTAGATTATTTGTTGGATGCATTTCTGTTCATTGTTATGTTCATTGCTTTTTGTGTATTTTTAAAATGCAATTAAAAACCCAAGAAAAAGATTCCTAGCTACAAGTGACATGGTGTTGAAAAAAACAATCTAAATTATGATATAGGGAAAATTTATGATAGCCATTCCCTCTTATGCATAAAATATTGTATTTCCCTTATGATTCCTCCATGCCATAAACTTTTTTACAACAAATAGACTTATATTTCTTATTTTGTGTAGTCTCTCTTGAATATAAACTTTCTTTTCATTTTTATTTCTTAATGCTAAGGTTGCAATCATATCATATATTTCTAATATTGTGCACAGTTATTCTGAAAATAAAGCAGAAGTTGTAACTATGTGATTAATGTTTAGGATGCAGACTGAAAAAGGAATGATTTTTTTATTATTATTATTTAGAATATATTTTTTCATGAAAAAAACAAAGGTTGATTCCTGGTATTTAATATTTAAGAGGAAAAGCAGTTTGCATGAGAGGCCAGGATTAAATTCAACTGCAACTGGACAGAAATAATAATAATAATAATAATAATAATAATAATAATAATAATAATAATAGAGACTTTATTGCCTTTAATGGCCAAAAAAATGGAAAATAGTATGGAAATCATGTAGACATAACTGTTAGAAAACACATAAGTAAAACATGAGAGAAGGAAAATGAAAATGAATTTAAAAAAAAGAACTTAGTAATATTGTAGAAAGGAGGGAGGATGAGAGAATTTGAAATGGACAAACTATAGAAAATTACATTATAGATTACACAGTTTAAAGTAAGTTGAAGTGAAAATGCTTTCTTGGAAATTTTTAGGTTTATACTCCAGGATGTTACATGACTATTATGAAAGGCTACTGAAATTGTGAAATTAAAGTCTTTCAAACACTTTGATAATATAGACTATGAGTGTCAAACTCGATTGAATCACTTGACATATTGTGACGTATCATGACTTTTTAGCCTTTGCGGAGCCAGGGTAAGCTTGGCCTGCACATGATGCATCCAGCCCGCAGGCTGCCAGTTTGACATCCCTGATACAATAACAATAACAATAAAAACAATAGCAATAATGTTGGAAGGGATCTTGGAGGTCATCTAGTCCTGCTCAGGCAGGAAACCCTATACCATTTTGGACAAATGGCTGTCCAGTCTCTTCTTAAAGACTTCCAGTTTTGGAGCATTCACAGCTTCTGGAGGCAGGTTGTTCCACTGATTAATGGTTCTAACTGTTCTAGACTAATTGTTAATTGTTCTAGACCAGGGGTAGACAACCTTGGCTCTTTTATGACTCGTGAACTTCAACATAGCTGACTCAGGAATTCTGGGAGTTGAAGTCCACGAGTCATAAAAGAGCCAAGGTTACCTACCCCTGTTCTAGACTATATACAAACTATATCTTATGTATTAGGCAAAAGCACATCAGTTTACCACCTGAGCTTTATTGTGGAAGGAGCAAACATCTGTTGTATATTACATTACACTCCAGAAGTTATGACACAGGGAACTTGCAAGAACTAGAAAATCAGAGGTTTATGTGATGATAAATACCACTGGTTTTATACTGATTTTACACACAGATACAAATTTTAAACAATTGCAGATATTATTTCAGTAAGTGCCATCTATCTAGGCAGTTGTTAAAAAAGCTGATTTTTAATGATATGTGGTATGTTATATTTGAGTGTATAAATGTGTGTGTGTGTGCGTTTATAATGATACACATATACCAATATCTAGAGATAATCATGCTTTAAATCTACATTTCTCAAGGTGTAGAATATGAAACAATAGATGAAAGATCACAGGAACATGTCCTCTTTGTTCTGTACTTCTTTCTGAGCAGACTTAACAATTTGAAGCAAAAGTATGCTGAATCCAAAGCAATGTAAAAGTTTCAGAGCACTCCAAGTGTTTATTTTAGGTTAACACTGGGTTTACCTTGCCGAGAAGAGTAATCATGCCTGGAGGGCTTCTGTCCTAAACTATGTCCATCTGACCTTGTACAGAAGAAATTTCAAGGAATGAAAAAGAAAAGAGGTCAGGAATTGTTGCAATTTTTTCCATAGTCTCAGTAGCCACAGAATCTAGTAACACCTTCAAGGTCAACCAACTTTGTTAGGGCATAAGATTCTGCGACCAAAACTTACAGCCTAATCATTATAAAGCTGGAAGGAAGAGACATGTTAGTTAGTCTATGCCATAAAGCATCCCTGTCATAAAGTATATCCAGGTCCAGTAATGCCTTTAAGAATAATCACACGTGCAAGTGTTTTGGGATAGACACCATGAACAACAACTTACAGCTTGCAGGTGTTTTTTTGCAAAGGATAGCATTTTAGTAGAAGCTAATTTAAAGCAAGAAAATATCTCTGTGTTGTTGTAAATTTCCTGATTTTCATAAATGAGAATGGCTGTCTTCAAAATCAAATCCAACTTTCAGGAATATACTAAAGTACTCCAGTTTCTTATTCATTTATTATTTATTGAATTTATATGTGTCCAGGTCCAATCAGACACTTGGTGGCTTACAGATAAAACTTAAAATATTCATAGTAAGTAATCTATATACATATAACTTGGATTTTCCTGTGAAACTGTGTGAAAGGCAAAAAAATATTAGAGGGATTTCTTAAGTAGATAGACTACAGAACAAAGGCAACTAGATCTTTAAGTTGGGAGGGGAAGGAAAATTGGGGTACAGATTGTGAGAATACAGAATTCCTATATGATAGGAATATTTTTCTGCAAAGCATGCTATTTCAAGATTACAGTTTAACGAAACACAGCCTTAAAGAACAGACAATGGGAATATGAATAGAAAAGATAAAAGGAGGCATGTTGGAGGGCAAAGAAAGCTAGTTCAAGACTATGTGTAAGGTTGTATTATTGAGATGGGCAGGAGAGAGAAAAAGAAATATTTGAAAATAGGAAGATAAAGAAAAGGTGTGAGCAAAAGGTGAAGGAGAGAAGACATAAGGTTTGATGCAACAATAAGCAGAGCAGTTCTTGGCAATTGAAACAATGTGGTGTGGGATGTTGGAAACTGCACAAGAAGGTGAGAAAGCAGCTTGGAGATCTAGTTGAAGAGTAGAAAGATGCTAGGACAAGAGGGATAGAAGAAAAGAGGACTTAAGGCTCACTCATGAAAGTCAGCAATTGGGTACAAGAGACAACCAGAGTGAATACATTTAGAAAGGTAGAGGAGGAAATTTCCTTGATTACTGGACTACTAATATAATAGCGTAGGATAAAGTGTGCATATTGCTTATGTATGTATCTGTATGATGCAAGTAAAATCTGCAAAAAGTACACAGTGGTGTATTCTTTTTCATTATTATTATTGGATGCCCTGGGAGGGAATGAAACAATGTTTCCTTTTGCTAGAAGTGGTGACAGGAAATCAGACTTCATTTCAATAAAATCTGTAGTTTTGAGAAATGATTGTACATAGCAGATCATTGGGAACTCAGCTGCTCAACTCAATGCTGGCTATAGTATAATAGCTGGGATTTTGTAAATAAGAAAACATTTGTGGTTTTAAAATTTATTTTATTCTCCTTATTTTCATGAAATGGTTTTACTTTATAAAATGTGCATCTATTGATTCTATTATAATTCATATTTGAATTAGAAATTAATATTCAGTTCTTAAGGCTAAATGGCACATTTATTCATTACTCAGTCCTAACCTGAAAGAAATCATTAACTTTATTCATGGGGGAAATGCACAAATTCACATTATGATTTTGTGAGGGTCACAGTATCACAAAGTTTGGAAATATCTGCTTTAAATCAAGATCTATGCTTATTGAAAGCAACTTAATGAATACAGCCATATCATTTATACATCAAACAGAATTCCAACATTACTACTGTGCATTAGCAGTTCTGCTAATTATGCTTCTTAAAGGAAAAAAAATAGCACAACCTATTTTATTGCTTGTTAAAGGCTTGTCTGCACTGTAATATACAGTATAATTGTATGTTTTAAGGTGAATTAAGAGGTCAAAATGTAAATTGCTAGTTTTACAGCAGCTTTAAATAATAATCATCCACTGTGTCAAGATTTAAGGCTTGAGTGAATATTGTATTTAAAGAGCAATAGCACAAGTCATATTTATATACTAGCTCAATATTTTTAGGGCTTGCAAAATGCATTGTCTGTAACTCTAAATTATATTCTGCAGCTGCACAGATTTTATATGACTTTAATGCAATTTCCAAGGCCTTTAACACAACCTGGATATACATATTTACCCAGGGGAACTTCACTGATATCAAAGGGTGAGGAAAAATGTTAAGGGCAATGAAGTTGGATTTTATTTTCTATTTTAGAATTTTAAAAGATGGGGTGGGGGAGAAATCATCTTCACATGATATGTTTACTGCAATATATAGGAATCTTTGCATGGTGGGAGGAGCAGAAGGGCTTGAATGTGAGGAATCTTATATACAAAATAGAATCTTCAGCTACTTAGAGACAAGACCAAGTCTTTGAGCCACAGTTGATACTTGCTACAATGAACTGCATTTTAATTACAAGTAGCCTTTGATTTGTGACTACAGTTGGGACTGATATTTTGGTTACTAAGTGATGTGGTTGATAGGCAAGTCACCAATGACTAGACCCAACTTTACAAACATTTTTTTTATCATGGTTATTCAATGAATTACACTGTCATCAAGCAAGTCTGGCTTCCCCCATTAACTTTGCTTGTTAATCTGGGAAGATAAAAATTGTAATCATTGCAGGACACTGCAATCATTGTAATTGCAAGCAAGTTCCAAATGTTTGATCCTATTATCATGGGGGAGGTACAATGGTCATAATGGTATGGGTTGTAAATCATGTTTGTGTGTGTGTGTGTGTGTGTGTGTGTGTGTGTGCACTGGTAAGTTTGAACTGACATAAAATGAATGATTCTAAATTGAGGGCTAATTGTATGAAGCTAAGAGAACCAATATCCCAGGCATTGTTGAGTATGAGAAAATATTGAGAGTGTGGTATGAAATCCATGGGAAGAACTTTGTCAAACATGTAATGAAATGAGAAAAGTTATAAAGATATACCAGGAGGGACAGAGAGTGGGAAGAGAAAAAAAATAATATAACACAGAGTGAAAAACAGTTTATTTATAAATAACTTGCAAATATTATTTCATAAAGAGAAACCTCCAGCTTACTTGTAAGATTATCTGTAACATTAAATAAGTTGCAGGTTTTCACTTTCATAATTCCCATTTGTCTTATGCTAATGGAACAGGGATTAGCAGTAGATGGGGAAAAGGGAATGGCTTTTAGCCTGCGTCTGCCCAGAATCTGTGATAGAATAGTTTTCAATTATCTGTTCTTACTATATCATTTTATCCATGCTTTTATCATTTAAAAAAACCTTACAATATTACTTTGTTTTATAGATATAAATTAGTTCATTGTTCCCCTTCCTCCCCAAATTTATTTGATATATTTTGTAACAATGATATTAAGGTAAAGGTAAAGGTTCCCTCGCACATGTGTGCTAGTCGTTTCCGACTCTAGGGGCCGGTGTTCATCTCTGTTTCAAAGCCGAAGAGCCAGCGCTTGTCCGAGGACATCTCTGTGGTCATGTGGTTGGCATGACTAGACACCAAAGGCACACGGAAGGTTGTTACCTTCCCACCATAGTGGTCCCTATTTTTCTACTTGTATTTCTACGTGCTTTCAAACTGCTAGGTTGGCAGAAGCTGGGACGAGTAACAGGCGCTCATTCTGTTACACAGCACTCGGGATTCGACCCGCAAACTGCTGACCTTCTGATCGATGAGCTCAGCGTCCTAACCCACTGAACCACCACGTCCCAACAATGATATTATTTTACTCATAATTCTCAGGAAGATCAAGCCAAATGCATGAATCACAGCTGCTAATTCAAAAACCTTTTTTTAAAAAAAATTGAGTTTTTATTTAAATTTATTGTCATGGTTCTGATTAAGGAGATGGATCAAAGAATACTGCATGATTGTTTATTCCAAAAAAAGTCTATGAGAACGGAGCATCGGCACTCATGGATGGATGCCAGAATCTGAATTCTCCTCCCTTTAACCCATCATATCATTCAGAATCACACAAAGTTTCACTTCCCTTCTGAAGCATGGTCTTATCTTTTCAAAACATCCAGGTTGAATTCCTCCCGTGCTTCAGTGATTCAAAGCCAAACAGTTAAAGCAAAAGGCTGCCTCTTATATTGTCAGTGCAAAAACATGTCAATGTTTGCAGCATTGACATTTATGCTTAAAAATATAAATGTTTTCACTAGCAATATGAAGTGCTGAGACACCGGATCACCAGCAATGGGCTTCATTCAATACTACAAGTTGAATATTCTCTCTCTCTCTCTCTCCTTTCCCTCTGCCTTTCTTTTATTCCTCTTCCTACTATCTCCAAATATATATTATGGAAAAATATCCAATAACATGGTGTAGAATTAGCAGATTATTTGGAAAATGGAGGAGGTAGAGGGGGAAAATCTTATATCCTGGAAGGCTCCTTTGTGTTCTCTTCCAGCCTATGACCGGCCCTGTTTGTGTGTCAGGGACAACCCCTTTTTCCTTTTTACAGTCAATAGGCTGGAAAAACCCAACCCAAATTTATTTACAGTTCAAACAAAAAAGCAACAGAATATTTCCTTCAATAAATGAATCAAAATATCAAACAAGAGTTAACAAAAAAGAGTTAAACAGAAGTAGCAAGAACAGACCAGGTTTCTATTAGAATGTCTCCAAATGGTTGCCTTCAGCAACCAGCCCCGCACACAACTTCCCCTTTTATTATCAGTCCCAAGGCATGGCTTCTCACTGCCTTCTCCTCCTCTCACTGAGTTGCCTTATTGATTTTCTCTGCTCAGCTCTGCTGGATTGCCTTCTGCTTCTAGCGACTCTGAACAGATTCAGCTGTGACTCTTTTGAGTCCGACATCTCATACTCACACAGCTGAGCCTCATGAGGAACATGATTGGAGGGGCCAGGCTGAGAGTCCTGCAGTGCATCAGAGCCTCCCTGACACCAAAGGTTCTCCAAACCCCTCCTCCTCCTCCTCCTCCTCAGATTCATCAGACTCAGTGCTGGGAGCACAGGCTGACACTGAATCACAACACTTTGTACAGAAACACTTAATTCAAATAAATTGTACTCACACTGCTTACAATGTGCAGGCACAATTTCCAGTTGGAAAGTTACAATCTACCTAGATGCCAGGTCCCCAAATCCTTATTGTCTTCCTTG
The DNA here is from genome assembly GCA_024449315.1 of Daboia siamensis. Taxonomy (NCBI): domain Eukaryota; kingdom Metazoa; phylum Chordata; class Lepidosauria; order Squamata; family Viperidae; genus Daboia; species Daboia siamensis. The sequence continues at coordinate 2,697,847 of JAKJMR010000104.1, forward strand.
CATATATTCTCTTGTTTTGGGGCCTGCCATTCTATTGGGGGAAGGGGGAATAATTGCTTTCACTTGGGATAACTTTTGCTTTTTACTTTTCCTCTTCTGCCTCTATCCACTTGAGAAAGGAATGTGTCTCCCTTATCAGAGAGAGGGTTACAGAGAAACGAAGCTGGAGAAGACCTTGAGATGTACGCCAACTGTGCCAGTTACCTGCACATCATGCCACCTGTGGATTTGGAGCATTTCAAATGGACATTATGAGTCTGGTGGGAGGAGGAATATTGCTGGTTTAACTATCTGGACCCTATCTGGACCGAGATGCCCTACGCACAGTCACTCATGCGCTTGTGACCTCCCGTTTAGATTACTGCAACGCTCTCTACATGGGGCTGCCCTTGAGGACCACTCGGAGGCTTCAGCTGGTGCAGAATGCGGCCGCGCGAGTTGTGATGGGGGTTTCCCGATACTCCCATGTAACACCTCTACTCCGCGAGCTGCATTGGCTTCCGGTTGCCCTCCGGGTGAGATTCAAGGTGCTGGTGATGACCTATAAAGCCCTAAATGGCTTGGGTCCGGGATATCTGAGGGAACACCTGCTGCCGGCATCAAGCTCCCTTCGTCCAGTGCGGTCCCACAGGGAGGGTCTTCTCAGGGTGCCGCCGGTGAGAGATTGCCGGCGGATGACACCCAGGGGTAGGGCCTTCTCTGTGGGTGCGCCTGCCCTCTGGAACCAGCTGCCGGTGGAGTTGAGGACTGCCCCCGACCTCCGTTCATTTCGTCGGGACCTGAAGACCTGGCTCTTCGAGCTCTCTGCCCCAGGCTGAGAATTTTTAATTTTAATTTAGTCCAATTGGGTTTTTTTAATTAATACAGGGATTATTATAATTTATTTTAATTTGTTTTTAACTTTTATATTTGTGTTTTTAATTACCCTGTAAACCGCCCTGAGTCCTTCGGGAAAGGGCGGTATATAAATGTAATAAAATAAATAAATAAATAAATAAACTATACCACTTAAGCAGGATTTTCCCTAGATCTCACCTTGACTTCCCTACTGGCACTAACCCCTAATAAAAATTTCCTTTTGAGAGAATGCCTGTTTCAAGAGTTCTGCTTTCTTGGATGGTTATCTGAGGTGGATCCTTACATAAGGTGAGATCTACATAGTACTCAACCCGGAGAAGCTGCTGCCCTTTCGCAGGAGTCGCAACTAAATTTCACATGGAGGAGTTCCAGGCAGAGAAGTGGGCTGAAGACCTTCTCTGCTTGAAACCAGATGAAAGCCTCTCCAGGGACCTGGAAGAAGCCAAGCTTTCTGGTGAAGAAGATTGATCCAGATGGTCACTCAGGGTTTGAAAAAAGGAAGAATTGGAAGAAAAAGCCCCAAAAGTCACCCTTACCTGAGTTGGAGGGAAGAAAAAAGGCAAAGAAAAAAAAAATCCAGAATCTGCCCTTCCTGATAAAGATGGGGAAAAGGAAGAATTGAAGTCAGGGACAATGGAAGCTGTGATGGAGTATGTGAAAAAAGCCCTTGACAAATTTAAGGTGCAGCTAAAAGGGAGCCCTGAATCTGAGGAACAGTCAGAGGGTGAATCGGAGGAAGAAATATCAGAGATCCAAGAGACAGTAGTAGCTGTAGCCCAGGAGGCAGCACCATGGCAAGGCATCTGTCTCAAGGAACCAGAGGCAGATTGCCCCAACCAGCTGAGGTGAAACCAATTCTGATCAGAATGAAGTTTGATGGAGACCCAAAGTGACTGGGGTATTTCCTGGCACAAGCATTCACCTACATGCAAATCTATGAGAGAACACTACCTACCAATGTCGAAAAGGTCCGGGTAATTACCTTAGCTTTGGAAGGTGGAGCAGGTAACTGGATGGTGACTCTGTACAATTACAATGCACTCGAATTGAGGAATTTCAACCATTTTGTGGCTGTTCTCTGCAGACATTTTGAAGACCGGCTGGCAGACAAGAAAGCCCAGCATAAAAACAATGAAGAAGAGAAGGAGACGAGTCACTGGATACACTGAATAATTCAGAGAGTTGGCCAGATGCCTTCACTGGCTGGAAGACATCATGGGAATGTCAAAATCCCATCCACAAACGGCAGGAAAAACTCACAGCAGGAACGGAAGACAACCCACAAAGGAGATGTGTTTATTCACGTGCACAGCAAACCAAAGTGGGAACAAAGTCATTGTTGGATGCTCTCTGCATCCAATGCTGTTTTTATAGCCAACCAGCACAAAACACCATGCCCCCCCAACAAACCGACATCTTCCCAGCTCCCCATATAGATGCTATCCCTCCCTTCCAGTTCCTTTTGACTTCTGCCCTTCTCCTGTTCCCACCACGCTCTTCACCAGCAGGTATGTATCCCCAGAAACCCCCACACCAAACCCCCAAGCCCCACCACCACCAGCCCGTTCCCACCTGGGACCATTCCCTTCATGGCCCCAAGGCCCTGTGACCCCACCACACGTTGGAACCTCTCCAGTCCCACAGCCAGAAATCCCCAACATCAAACTGACTACAGTCAGGAGGTGAGGTTGCAGATCTGGTGATCCCGAAGCCCCGGCTAAACGAGTCCTTTTGGCCAGCGGGAGTCCCGTCTGCCGCACAGCAAGGGAGGCCCCGAACATCAGCTGCATGTTGGGCCCCGCGCCGGCACAGCTGCCAGAAATGACCAGGAGCCTGCCTCATTGCCTGCGAGTCCTTCTTGCACAGGCACAATGTCCGGAACTGGTCAGGGTCCTGCCTCATTGCCTGCACATCCTTCTTGCACAGGCGTGGCATCCACAGGCAACCAGAAGCTCCCAAAATGGTCTGACGGAGACAACTGGGAGCCTGCAAGCAGCCCAGGTGGGTTAGGCGAAGCAGCCGCAGCCAGGCTGAGGGGTCCTGAGGGGCCAGCTGGAACAGAGACAGCCTAGTGCCACCCCCCGTTGAATGTCAGGCCTGCGGGGCTCAATAGGTAAGCTGTTTCCAGCATGAACTCAAGAAATAGTTATATAATGCCTGCATAGCTTGTGGAGACCTGGGATGGCTGTATGACTGGTACTTGCTAGCTGAGGAAGTAGAGATCAATCAATGCAATACATTGCCTGGTGAGACCAAGCTTCAAACCATAGTCAGAGAACTGAGGGGAGACTGTATGAGGTTCACCTGCCCCATCTCACAGCACCACCAGCTTCAAAAATGGTAAAGAGACACATCTAGCCATGGACAGCACAGCAAGACACCTTGCTGTATCTTGGGGAGGAGACTATGAGTTGTGCTGGGAGTCTCCCGATACTCCCATGTTACAACTCTGCTCCGCGAGCTGCATTGGCTACCAGTTGTCCTCCAGGTGAGATTCAACATGTTGGTTATGACTTACAAAGCCCTACATGGCATGGGCCCGAATTACCTACGGCAGCACCTGCGGCCGGCATCGACTTCCCTCCATCCAGTGGGCTCCCACAGAGAGGGCCTCCTCAGGGTGCCTCCGATCAAGGAATGTCGATTGGTGGCCCCTAGGGGGAGGGCGTTCTCTGTGGGTGCACCAGACCTGTGGAACTGCTTGCCGGTTGAGCTCCGGATGGCCCCCAACCTTCGCTCCCTCCGGCGGGATCTAAAAACTTATTTATTCGAGCAATCTGGCCTGGTTTGATGGGTTAATGGGTTGGGGTTTTAATATGGTTTTAATTATGGTTTATAATTGGGCATAATATTTAATCGTTTTTAACTTTTGTATATTGTTTTATATTTATTGCCCTGTACACCGCCCTGAGTCCTTCAGGAGAAGGGCGGTATAAAAATTCAATAAATAAAATAAATAAATAAATAAATAATCTACTGGCTGGGAGACCTCCAAGAGCCTCACCACACCCTAGGAAGACTATGATGAAGTCTGAAGAGTTCCCCTGGGACTGTGATCGAGAAGGTCGTGCTACGATTGCATGCTACAATGGCCCAGAAGGGACGAAAGACAACTATGAGAATGACCCATTGGTGAGTGGGCCAATCTATCTGATAACAGTGCCCCTAGGACTTTCTATATCTGGCACTGGGAAGACAGTAAAATTAGCCGCCTTGCTGAACGTGGGGTGTACTCGATGCATGATTAGCGCAGAACTAGTGGGAAAAATAGGGATACCCTTTGGGAGGCTAAAAACCCCAAATACTTTCTGCCAATTGAACAGTTTGGTTGCAGGAGGGGTACCTATCAACTTTGCCACCAGACCTTTACATATTGAACTGGGGGACCATGCAGAGACTCTATCTTTTATTGCTGCCCCAGGGATGGAGTGGCCATTAGTTCTGGGACTAGCTTGGCTAAAGAAGTAGAACCCCATGATCCACTGGAGGGAAGGACAGTTAAAATTCCCACAAGGGGGAGCCCCACCCACTTCTAAAGAAAATGGTGAGAGATATGGATTATGCTATGATTTTGCCTCCGCCCTAAGTGAGTCAGATTTGAAAAACCTCCCAACGGAATACCAAGATTTGGCTGAGGCATTCAGTGAATAGAGAGCAGACAAACTCCCCCCTCACTGGCCCACAGACTGTGCTATAGAAATGATCCCATTGGCGAAACTGCCAAAACCAAAAACATACTCTATCAAAAAGAATTTGGAGTGGGGTTTTATAGAGTTGGCTAGATCCCGGGTAGCAGCCCCTGTATTATTCAGAGAAAAGAAAGATGTCTCTCTTTGTCTGTGTGTGAAAAACATGTATCCACTACACTGAATGATAGACGTTTTAGTGCACTTATCTAAAGGGAAAAAGTTTTCCAAATTAGACTTGAGAGAAGCTTATTACTGCATATGAATAAAGAAAGAGGATGAATGGAAAACTGCCACTTGGTTGCTTCCAATTTAAAGTTGTGCCTTTTGAGCTACAAGGGGCTCCTGCAGTATTCATGCAATTAATTAACAAGATCCTATATGATCACCTGTATAAAGGGGTTTTGGTTTACCTAGATGATATCCTTATTTACAGGGACACAGTGACTCAGTGGGTTAGGAGCTGAGCTTGTCGATCAGAAGGTTGGCAGTTTGGTGGGTCCCGAGTGCCGCATAACAGAGTGAGTGTCTGTTACTCGTTCCAGCTTCTGCCAACCTAGCAGTTCGAAAACACGTAAAAATGCAAGTAGAAAAATAGGGACCACTACGGTGGGAAGGTAACAACGTTCCATGCGCCTTTGGCATCTAGTCATGCTGGCCACATGACCACGGAGACGTCTTTGGACAAGCGCTGGCTCTTCAGCTTTGAAACGGATATGAGCACCAGCCCCTAGAGTCGGAAACAACTAGCACGCATGTGCAGGGGAACCTTTACCTTTTTATCCTTATTTACACCAAAACCAAAGACAAGCACATTAAATTGGTCAAAGCAGTACTAAAAAAGCTGCGCTCTGATAAATTGTACACCAAACTGTCAAAGATCGTATTGATTTCTTGGGCTATTGTATGCCCAATGGTGGGATTCAGCCAGTTTGCACCACTTTGGCAGAACCAGTAGCTAATTTTTTGTTGCCTAAGCCCAGAATGGACTTCCGGAAGCAGTATCCACACACAGACAACCAGTTGTTCACATATTTGAATCCCACCACTGCGTATATCCAACAAGGAAATAGAGATGGACCCAGAGAAAGTGAGGGCAGTCTTGGCTTAGGCCCCTCCAAAATCTAGGAAACAGCTCCAAAGTTTCCTAGGATTTGTGAACTTTTACAGACAATTTATTCCATCTTTTGCACAGATTGCCATCCCAACCACAAACTTGTTAAAAACCAGAGGGGGGGGGGATAAGCCAAAGCCCAGTCAATCACTTAAATGGACAGGAGAGTGTCAAGCACCCTTTGAGAAACTTAAGAGACTTTTTTCTATGGAGCCTGTTTTGAAACATCTGGACCCAGAACAGCACTCATAATTCAAATGGATGCTAGTGATGTGGCTGTGGGAGCAGTTTTATTGCAGAGAAATAAAGAGGGACACTTACAACCTTGTGTTTACACCTATAGGAAATTATCAGAGACTGAGCATGGTGGGCAGCTTGGGAGAAAGAGGCACATGTTGTACGATGTGCCCTCCTTACTTTGAGGCATTTCCTAGAAGGGAGTAAAATACCCTTTCAAGTATGAACTGATCATAAGAATCTTGAAGCCATGAAAAACTGCAGGAAGCTCTCCCCTAAACAGGCAAGATGGTCCCAACATTTCCATCGTTTTGATTTCACTATTTATTACCTCCCTGGGGAAAGAATTTTTTAGCTGATGCATTATCCAGATTACCACAATAAAACAGTAAGAAACCAGAGGTGGCTAAACCATTTTTACATCCTCGTCAATTAGCAACTCCTGTAGCCACCAGAGCCCAGTCGAAACCTGTGGCTTCTATCGGAAAGACTTTGTTGCAGGATTTTAAAATTGTGTTAGAGACTGATGAGTGATTTCAAAACCACAGTAACCTATGTGTGATAAAAGATGGATTAGCATGGATTGGAGAAAAACTTTATGTCCCAACAGCCTTAAGGCTTAAAGTAATGCAAAGCAGGGCATGACTTGAAAACTGCTGTACGTTTTGGATTTGTAAAGACCTTACATCTCATTAAAAGGCAATTTTGGTGGCCTGCATTGAAAAGGACATAGAAAGTTATGTAGCCAGCTGCCCCATATGCACAGCGGCTAAACGGCAGCAAGGGAAATCCCCGGGACTGTTTCAACTGGTAGCCAGTCCATCAGCACGCTGGAGAGTGATCTCTATGGACTTTATAGTGGAATTACCTGAGAGTGCTGGAAACACTGCAATTTGGGTCGTAACAGATTTGTTCTCTAGATAAGTTCATTTCATTCCATGCCCCAAGATCCCCACTGCAAAACCTGCAAAACCTTTAGCTAAACTCTTTGTGCAAAATGTATATCGCTTTCATGGGCCCCCACAATGTATAATTTCAGACAGAGTCCTTGTGCTTTTCTGAAGAAAGGTGGAGAGAAAAAAAATATATTGGCAGACCATTGTAGTTCATGGATCTAATCCCTGCTGAGATAATTAGAAACCAATGCCATTGCCTGTACAAAACTGCCACTTCTCTTCCTGTAAAAAGGTATCTAACTTTCTTGTGATTGTCACAAAAGAAAGACATGTTAACTAAATGAGGCATTGATTAGAACAAGAATTTAAAGTAACTTTTCCTGCTGAAAAACTTTAGATCCAATTGGCCATGCACCAGGAGACAGGCTGTTCTGTGATAACTTTAATAGAAGGTATTACACTTGCACATAATGTAACAGCAGTGAGAGCCCCTCTTCCGTAGGTAGTCATATGAAATGAAGACATCAAAATATCTACCATCTGTTTCTGCTTCTGTTTTGTTTAGTACTAAGACTGAGAGAGGAAAATCTCAAAAGATTTTATCATTTACATTGAACTCCCTTTATATTTTCTTAAACTCAATGTAAACGAATCTTTCAATTCACTGAAAATATATAAACATTTATATAAACACACATTTCATCCTCTCTCATACATTCATAGTGCATTACAACAGAGCTAAATATTTTAGAGCATCTTATTTTTTATTTCCTCTTTTACCACTTCCAGTGTTGAGCGATTAGAAGCATCTCCTTAGAAAAAGTATGTACATAGCAACTTGAATAGTGCTCTCTCTCTCTCTCTCTCTCTCTCTCTCTCTCTCTCTTTCCTTCTCCCCTTCTTTCTCTCTCTTTCTCTTTTAACATAACACATAACTGTTTGTAATTGCTCTAGAACAGGGTTAAGGAACTTTGGCTCTTTTATGACTTGTGGACTTCAACTCCCAGAATTTCTTGAGAAAGACAAATGAAAAAATGGGCATAATTACAACATAAAAATGATGTAAAATGATACAAAACTATGGCTTTTATTGCTTTTTAATTAATTAGCATGAATGACAAAATGAAATTATTTCTCTTTCTTGTGGTCTTTCCCATGACATGAATCATAGGTTAACTGTTTTAGAAATCACTATTTAACAACTCTTTCCAGATTATTACATAAATGAAAACACAGAGTTTTTATTTTTATTGTATAGCAATTGGGGAAATAAGTTAAGGCAGATGGCAATCTTTTCCTGCTTTTTATAGCAATATTTCACCACTATTTGCACAAATATATTTCAAGGATAATCACCAATTTACAACTGATATAAAAATAAATTGACAGATCTTGCTGCAGTGCTTGAAATCACAAGTGCATTCAGAACATCAAAGTTGCTTATTTCATATAACTATATTTTCCCAAATCCACTTAGTGAGAACTTTAGAACTAGTGGTTATAATATGGAAACATAATTTCTGTTACATACTGACATTCTATGAACATTCTCCCGGCCCGAGAGAACCAGGGAATCCCCAACGTGGCAGCCGTTGACAGATGACAGCTGTCAAAAGGCTGCCGGAAGAAACCGCGCACGTGCACAAGCCGGCAACAGCCACTGACAGTGACAGCTGTCAAAAGGCTGCGCAGGCGCAGGAACCAGCCCGGCCATCAGCCGCGAGCTGTCAGAATGCCGGCTCCTGGAACACCCTCTCCTCAGCCGGCAAGCTAGCCAGCTGACGGATTCCCCGGCCGAGCCGCACAAGCACAATCGGCCAGGAGCTGTCAAAGCTACCAGCTGGCTATTGGTTGCCGCCCTCGAGGCGGGAGAATATGGTTTCCCGATTCGTTGTTACTGTTGACAGTTCCCTATAAAAGGACTTGTTTCTCCACTTGTCAGCTGTCCAGAGCTGAAGCGAATAAAATGTTTGGAACCAAGCCTGCCGTCTCTCTGGTCTTTGCCCAAGACAATCTAATTTCTCCTTGAGATCTACAGCTTTTATATATAGCTTACACATGGGTTGCCAAAAATTATGGTGATGATTTTTTTTTCATGTGCCTGAAAAGAGTTACCTATCTCTGAAAAAAAAAATTGCTTGGATGGTTATGTAGGTGTGAAAACATTATTCAACTCTCTTAAATTATGTAAAATTATGAAATAATATATCATTTAACAATAAAAATATAATTAAATAATGCATTAAAGAATATAGGTGTTTCCTTCTCTTCAACTTATCTTCCTAAGTATTTTTAAATTTAACTAGAAATTATGATGATTGAAAAAAAATTCCAAAAACATTCTGGATATTGCTTTATTTTCACCTTAAATATGATCTTGGGATGCTCATCAGGGTTTCTGAACCTGGGTCATTAAGGTGTATGGACTGCAATTTTCAGAATTCCCTAGGAATATTGTTTGCTGGGGAATTCTGCAAGCTGCAGTCCACACATTTTAAAGTGTTTCAAATTGAAATGCTAGATTTCTGAACCATGTTGTGTTGATAATGCCAGGCAAACATCCGACACAGCAAAAAATGTGAACAGGCAGCCTGCCTGTCCTGACGTCCTTTCTAATATTCACTGTCCCCAATTCCTTCCTCTGATATGCATGTGCATGAAGATTTATGTGCAAAAAAAACCTTTATTCATGAGTTGAAGAAAATACATTTTTCACTTCCTTGCTGGATACAATAGAAATCTCATTGGTAAAAACAATTTTTTAAAGATGAATTTAAATTATCATTTGGGGTTGATCTACTGGGGAGTGAAGACTTCCCTTTCCAAATTTTGCAATCTCTCCTTAAATAATTGCTGCAGTCAGGAACAAACAGAGGTCATGTTTTATTTTGTCTTCTTTTTAAAGCCCTTGGTGGAATAGTGAACGTTGAGAGAATATTGATAAAGAGGGAGGCTAACAATGGCCCTTCAAATCTCCCTATATCCTAATTTTAATGAATGAGTAACAATGAAAATAAAAATGCACTTTTATTTAATACATATATTATAAAATAAATAAAACTGGATTTTGTTATTTTGGGGTGTCAATTTTCTATATAACATATTGGTCCTTGATTATACATACATATATATATATATTTGTGTAAATTTTTTTGGATTGCTAACAAAGAATTGTCACTACTGTGACCACTGCCTGTGGATGGCCTTGGGTTAGGCTGAAACAGGAAATAAGATTTGTCCCATGTTTGGGGCCTAGCAAGGTAATCTAAATACTTAACAAACATTTAACATGTAGATAGATAGATAGATAGATAGATAGATAGATAGATAGATAGATAGATAGATAGATAGATAGA
>JAKJMR010000104.1:2735755-2757321 GCA_024449315.1 Daboia siamensis
TTCTTTCTTTCTTTCTTTCTTTCTTTCTTTCTTTCTTTCTTTCTTTCCAGTTCACACCCTGCATAACTATCAGGTAATAAACTAACAGAATGAAAGAGTAAACTGTGCAGTGATATATTAAATGCAAATTAATTAAGTGGAAAAATCAAACAGCACTGGAAAAATTACCTTAAATTTTACCAGAAGAGTAGGAGTGAATAAGCACAATACTTTTAGAAGCATCATTGGACTTTTTATTGTGCCTTTTAGTTTGCTTGCTGTACAAGCACAATGCAAATCTGGTTAAAATCAAAGCATCAGGCTGGTACAGATGTGACTTCAGCAATGAATATTAAAATCCGTATCTTAGCTGGTGCACTGGCGATCCCTTGAAACTTGCTATTCAGATGGTGTGAGAATTACAAGCTGCTCTGTGAGAACTTCATCTGCCCTTAGAGTATTAGCCTATCCCCAGCATTCCTTGGTGTGCTTTTCCTGGCTCATTTGGCTACAACTTTTACTTCTTTGGGGAGCCTCTTACCAGCCTTGCAAATTTTGTGGATCATCTCCTACTCTATATTGTGACCCTTGAGGAAACACAAAGGTACTAGTCCTCCTTTGAAGAGCACATTTGGGTCTTTATTAACTACCAATTCTATTTCCAAGAGACATGCCTCAGCATCTTGAAAGCTGCAGCACTCAAGACTGTCTTCATCAGCAAACAAAATTTTACAATCCTAGCAGTAATGCTTTCAATAAAACTGGGAGTTAAAAGTCACAAACTCCCAAGTTCCACTAACTGACTGAGAAGAACCAAAATAGATATATACATTTTCTTTACTATCTTATTTAATATTTAATCTCTGTTGCTGCTTTGCATGCATCTCAGTTACTTCAAATGTTCAATTGTGTAAAATTCACTTAAAGGAAATTATCATTGAGTTCAATGCTGTTGCTTCCAATTAATGCTGCTACAGAAAGGTTATTTCCCAGTGAAAAAGGCGTCTCCTTTCTCAGTTCCTTGGAATTTATTTCAGTAGTTTTTAAGCTGATCTTATGTTTGAAAAATAGCAAACAAACGTTCTTTTAAGACAACTGAGTTGAACTGTACTATTGAGTAGGATTTAACTGAATGTGGTAAGAGGGAGGAGGTTGCAGATTTTTGAAGAATTGAGTATGCAATAAAATAGAAGACTGAAAGGTATGTATCAGATACTTCTTAATGAAAATTAGTTGAACTGCGAGTCAAAACAAATAAAATTTGGATACACAATGTTTGGATTAAAAAATTCTGAGTGGCATGATGGACTAGAGCAGTTGTTGTTGTTGCTAACTGTGAATTCAAGTCCGACCCATTTCGACAATGTTCCTCCAGGCCTTCCTGTCCTCTACCATCTTCTGGAGTCCATTTAAGCTTACGCCTACTGCTTCAGTGACTCCATCCAACCACCTCATTCTCTGTTGTCCCCTTCTTCTATTGCGCTCAATCTTTCCCAGCATTAGACTCTTCTCCAGTGAGTCCTTCCTTCTCATTAGGTGGCCAAAGTATTTGAGTTTCAACTTCAGGATCTGGCCTTCTAAAGAGCAGTCAGGGTTGATCTCCTCTAGGACTGACCGGTTTGATCGCCTTGCAGTCCAAGGGACTCGCAGGAGACTTCTCCAGCACAATAGTTCAAAGGCCTCAATTCTTTGGCGCTCAGCCTTTCTTACGGTCCAACTTTCACAGCTATACATTGCAATTGGGAAGACCATAGCATTGACTATACACACTTTTGTTGGCAGGGTGATGTCTCTGCTTTTTAGTGTGCTGTCTAATTTGCCATTGCTTTCCTCCCCAGGAGCAAGCGTGTTTCAATTTCTTGGCAGCAGTCCCCCTCTGCAGTGATCTTACAGCCCAGGAAAATAAAATCTGTCACTACCTCCATTTCTTCCCCATCTATTTGCCAGGAATGGAGAGGGCCAGATGCCATGATCTTGGTTTTCTTAATGTTAAATTTCAACCCAACTTTTGCACTCTCCCTCTTCACCCGCAACAAGAGGCTTTTTAGTTCTTCTTCACTTTCTGCCAATAGAGTAGTATCATCTGCAAATCTTAGGTTGCTGATATTTCTCCCGGCAATCTTAATTGCAACTTTTGATTCATCTTGCCCTGCCTTTCTCATGATGTGCTCTGCATATAATAATAATAATAATAATAATTTTATTTATATACCGCCCTTCTCCCGAAGGACTCAGGGCGGTGTACAGGGCAAATATATAATAATACAAAAGTACAAAGGTTAAAAAAGAATTAAACATGCCCAACTAAAATCAAATACAAACATTAAAATAACCACCCATCCTTCATCAGGCCAGGCCGGATTGTACAAATAAGAATGTCTTCAGATTGCGACGGAAGGAGCGAAGGTCGGGCGCCATCCGGAGCTCAGCCAGCAGCTGATTCCATAGCTCCGGGGCGCCCACAGAGAAGGATCTCCCCCTGGGGGCCACCAATCGACATTCTCTGATCGGTGGCACCCTGAGGAGACCCTCTCTGTGGGAACGCACAGGGCGGAGGGAAGTTGATGCCGGCAGCAGGTGATCCCTAAGGTACTCCGGACCCGTGCCATGTAGGGCCTTAAACACCATTACCAGTACCTTGAATCTCACCCGGAAGACAACTGGTAACCAATGCAGCTCACGGAGCAGAGGTGTTATATGGGAGTATCGGGAGCCTCCCAACACAACTCTTGCGGCTGCATTCTGTACCAGCTGGAGCCTCCGAGTGGTCTTCAAGGGCAGCCCCATGTAGAGAGCATTGAAGTAGTCAAGGCGAGAGGTCACGAGCGCACGAGTGACCGTACACAAGGCATCCCGGTCTAGATAGAGCTGCAACTGGCGCACCAGGCGAACCTGGGCGAAGGCCCCCCTAGTCACAGCCACTATGTGATCTTCCAAAGTAAGCCATGAATCTAGGAGGACTCCCAAGTTGCGGGCCCTATCTACAGGGGGTAATAATTCCCCCCCCATAGAAAGTGATGGAATGTGCTGAATATCCCAGGATGCAGGTATGCACAGCCACTCAGTCTTGTCGGGGTTGAGTTGAAGTCTGTTACTCCCCATCCAGATCCGGACCGCCTCCAGGCAGCGGGACATCACGTCGAGGGCATCATTGGGGTGGTTTGGGGTAGAAAGAAAAAGCTGGGTATCATCAACATACTGATGATACCCAACTCCAAAACCACGAATGATCTCACCCAGCGGTTTCATATAGATGTTGAACAGGAGAGGCAAGAGGACCGACCCCTGAGGAACTCCACAAACGAGAGACCTCGAGGTTGACCTCTGTCCCCCTGCCAACACCGACTGCGAACGTCCCAGGAGATAGGAGGAGAACCACCGCAAAACCGTGCCTCCCACTCCCAATCCCCTGAGACACCGCAGCAGGATACCATGGTCGATGGTATCGAACGCCGCTGAGACGTCTAATAGGACTAGGACAGAGGAATGTCCCCTGTCCCGAGCCCTCCAGAGATCATTCACCAGAGCGACCAATGCCGTCTCCATGCTGTACCCAGGCCTGAAACCCGATTGGTACGGGTCTAGATAATCCGCTTCATCCAGGGCCAGAGGGAGCTGATGTGCCACCACACTCTCAACAACCTTCGCAAGAAAACGAAGGTTGGAGACCAGGCGAAAGTTATTCAACACAGCTGGGTCCAAGGCAGGCTTCTTGAGGAGAGGTCTCACCACCGCCTCTTTCAAGAGTTAAATAGGCAGGGTGACATGATACAGCCTTGCCGAACTCCTTTCCCAAATTTGAACCAATCAGTGGTTCCATCTCCCGTTCTCACTGTTGCTTCTTGACCCACATATAGTTTTCTCAAGAGACAAATAAGATGGTCTGGTACTCCCATCTCTTTAAGAACTTGCCACAGTTTGTTGTGATCCACACAATCAAAGCCTTTAGCATAGTCAATGAAGCAGAAGTAATTTTTTTTCTGGAACTCCCTATCTTTCTCCATGATCCAGCGTATGTTGACAATTTGATCTCTAGTTCCTCTGCCTCTTTGAAATTCTGCCTATACTTCTGGTTTGTTCTCGATCCACATATAGCTGGAATCTAGCTTGTAGGATTTTAAGCATAACTTTACTAGCATGTGAAATGAGTGCAATGGTGCAATAGTTTGAACATTCTTTGGCACTGCCTTTCTTTGGAATTGGAATGTAAACTGTTCTTTTCCAATCCTGTGGCCACCGTTGAGTTTTCCAAATTTGCTGGCAAATTGAGTGTAGCACTTTTACTACATCATCTTTTAAGATTTTGAATAGCTCAGCTGGAATACTGTCACCTCCACTAGCTTTGTTTTTGCTCAGTTTTTCTAAGGCCCACTTCACATTCTAGGATGTCTGGCTCGAGGTCAGTGACCACCACATCATGGTTTTCAGAGATGTTAAACTCATTCTTGTATAGATCTTCTGTGTAATTTTGCCACCTCTTCTTAATCTTTTCTGCCTCTGTTACATCCCTGCCATTTTGGTCCTTTATCATGCCCATTTTTGCATTAAACGTTCCCTTCATTTCTCCAATTTTCTTGAAGAGATCTCTCATCCTCCCTATTCTATTGTTTTTTTCTATTTTTTTGCACTGTTCATTTAAGAAGGCATTCTTATCTCTTCTAGCTATTCTCTTGAATTCTGCATTCAAAATATCTTTCTTTTTTTCCCTTGCCTCCTTTCCTCAGCTATTTGCAAAGCTTCCTCAGACAGCCATTTTGCTTTCTTGCATTTCTTTTTCTTTGGGATGGTTTTAGTTGCTACCTCTTGTACAATGTTGTGAACCTCTGTCCATAGTTCTTCAGGCACTCTATCTATCAGATCTAATTTCTTAAATCTATTTGTCACCTCTACTGTATATTCATACCTGAGTGGCCTAGTGCTTTTCCCTACTTTCTTTAGTTTAAGCCTAAACTTTGCAAGGAGAAGCTCATGGTCTGAGCCACAGTCAGCTCCTGGTCTTGTTTTTACTGACTGTATAGAGCTTTTCCATCTTTGGCTGCAGAGCACATAGTCAATCTGATTTCTGTGTTGACTGTCTAGTGATGTCCATGTGTAAAGCCGTCTCTTTGGTTGTTGGAAAAGAGTGTTTGCTATGACCATCATATTCTCTTGACAGAATTCTATCAGCCTGTGCCCTGCTTCATTTTGTACTCCAAGGGCAAACTTGCCTGTTATTCCAGTTATCTTTTGGCTTCCCACTTTAGCATTCCAATCCCCCAAGATGATAAGGACATCACTTTTTGGTGTTAGTTCTATAAGGTGCTGTAGGGCTTCATAGAACCAGTCAATTTCATCTTCTTCAGTATCAGTGGTTGGGGCATAGACTTGAACTATTGTGATATTGAATGGTTTGCCTTGGATTCGAACTGAGATCATTCTGTCATTTTGGGGATTGTATCCCAGTATTGCTTTTCCTACTCTTTTATTGACTATGAAGGCTACTCCATTTCTTCTGAGGGATTCTTGCCTGGAGTAGTATACCTGATGGTCATCCAAATTAAATTCACCCATTCCTGTCCATTTTAGTTTGCTGATTCCTAAGATGTCGATGTTCAGTCTTGTCATCTCTTGTTTGACCACGTCCAGTTTTCCTTGATTCATGGATCTTACATTCCAGGTTCCTATGGAGAAAATATTTTTATAGCTTTGGACTTTTCTTTTACCACTAGAAACATCCACAGCTGAGCGTCCTTTCAGCTTTGGCCCAGTCGCTTCATTCTTTCGGGCACTATTAGTACTAGCCCTCTGCTCTTCCCCAGTAGCATATTGGATGCCTTCCAACCTGAGGGGCTCATCTTCCAGCGTCATATCATTTTGCCTTTTGGTACTGTCCATAGGGTTTTTTATGGCAAAGATACTGGAGTAGGTTGCCATTTCCTTCTCCAGTGGATCACATTTTGTCAGAACTCTCTGCTGTGACCTTTCCATCTTGGGTGGCCCTGCACGGCATAGCTCATAGCTTCATTGGATTACGCAAGCCCCTTCGCCATGACAAGGCAGTAATCCATGAAGGGGACTAGGGCAGTACCATATCACATTCTTTGGGGAAGTATCTGTGTATCTGCCCAGATAATTTGAATCTCATGCTTCCATTAGAATTTACTCAGACAGTTTGACACAATTCTGTTGTTGTTTTGCCCATATTTGCTGTTTGTGTGATGCTCTCCATTTTCTCAAATGCATACACTTTAATTCTTTCTGTACCTTTTTATTTTGACAGAATAAAGAAAAGCATGTTAAGCAAATAAGTAAAAAGTTGCCTTTGAATTTAGCTGAACTGTGGTGTCTTAAACGGAGCCATATGTAGGGTTTTTGGTTTTTGCCATGATACCGACACAGATTGCCCTGTGTCATTCCCGGGTATTTTGTCACCTAACAATTTTGCCTCAGGATATGGAGCATATAATTACATAGCATAGTATATGCCCAATAGTGATGCTGCATAATTTATAGAATTTTTTAAAAAAGAAAATGTAATGTAGCACATATACCTTTGTTTAAAATATGAAGGATAGTTTTTTCAAAATGTAGGCCCTAGCTGACAAGGACAAGATACCAAAGAAATTCCAAACAATCTAAGATGCCAAACCACCGTCTGTACCCTTTTAATGTGGCATTTGACAATAGTGCAGGCAGAGACAGTTTCTACAATATTTGTATCATTAAAAAAACCATGTTAGAAGGAATAAGAGGCAGCAGCATGACAAGGAGGCAGAGTTTTCATGGGGGAGGATATTTGTGAAAAGAAGAGAAAACTTTTTATTCAATCCCCTTCAAGCAGTCTGTCTCCATCAGCAGCAGAGATATCACTACTTCCACTGAAGTTGTAGCTTGCAGGGGCAATGAGTGTGTAGGAACCACACCCTTATCCCAAAATCATGCAGGACAGATTATATTGAATCAGTCAGAAGATTATCCCTATATTGTTGCTGGTAGCTACTGCTACAATAATGCTGAGACAGGAGCCTCTTTCCTTTCCCCTTTAAGAGGGCAGTAGTTCTAGGAAGTGAAAGAAGCCCTTTGTTCTAAGTCCAAAACTTTTTACAGCACATAAGATGAGATCTATTTGCAGCAAGGTGGGTCAAAAATGGAAGATCACCAAGGAAAGTGTCATTATTCAGATGGTCAGGATGGTGTAATAATTAGATTACAGGCCTGTGGAATGGTGGGCCATGAAGATGTTTGATTTAGTGGAGCTACTGATTTCAGGATACAACATAATCTTGTGCACTATCAGCAGCCAAATGATGGAGTTCTTCTGTTAAATTAAATTATGCTACCTTTTTATTTCAGATCTTCCATTCAGATCAGATCAGGGCTGATAGCAAACATTTCATAGAAGAGATAATAGTCCATTTTATTCATAGCCAAAATTGCTTTTGACTAATATTTGGAAGGGAAGTTGGAAAGCCTTCAGACAAAAGTGTCAAGCACAAGAGAAATCAGGAGATCCAAGCAGTTAAATGAGTTATAAGGATTTATTGTAAGCTTAAGTTTTCTACAAGAATCTGGACTACTAATGGTCAAGGGAAATTAGAGGGAGTTAAGAATAAAAAGGAATTCAAGATGAGCTGGATTTAGATCTCTTGTGGGCCCACAGGGACTCAAGACTGATGATGCATTTAACCCCTCCCTTGGCCTTGCCCTCGTTATCTCCTATACAAAGTTCCATGAATCCAAGGCTCTCATAGACATTTATAGGCATAGTTGAATGCATAGTGGTTTTGAGTACACAGGGCCCTATGTCTGGAGAAGGTAGACATAGAAAGAATTGATTATTCTGATAGCATGAATTCAAATAACCCCACTACACCATCTTAGATTCTCTCTTTCTTTCTCTCTCACCAACTGCTGCCAAATTTCCCCATTGTGTGCAGTATCTTTGTCAATTTGTTCATAATCCATTGGCTAGTAGTGTTATTTAACTTGTGGTTTCAGATTACTCTTATCAAACCAAGTAGAACATGATTTGCCTTAAGGGAAATAAATGCAGTCCAACAGTTGCAGCCCAGCAACTGAACAGTAGAGAAAGATAAAGATGGAAATTCTCACAGCTTATTTTATAAAATTAATTTACTTTGAGTAAGCAATATCAGAAACCTCTGATTCAGTTCATATGGACAGGATGAGAATGGGAATAACCTATGGAATATTCTGTAAACTACAGGAATACAATATTCCTTCTAGAATATTTTGGAAAACAATCCAGTCCTATATATATATACTAGTTTGATCACAAAATAATACAGGTTTGCAAATCTGATTGCATTGGATTGAAATTCTAAATCTATCTGAAAGTTAAATCAAAATTAAATCTGTGATTTGGTATGCCAAATCAAGCCAAACTCTATGAGGTACATATTTATCTCCCCAAATGCATCTAAAAAACCCAAATAGAATGCTCAAAATAGATTGAGTGAACAAATTGCAATGGCACATGGCAACTCTACTCAAACACAAATGCCAGTTTATAAACCAACACAAGAATCTGTTTTATAGTAATACTAAGAAAATTTTGGCTTAATTCCATGCTTAACCACATTTTGTCCAACCCAATATTAGTCTCATTTTCTTAAATGTGTTGTGCAAACCCAGTTTCTGTATTCTCAAGTCATGATACCCACTTTCTTTGGATCTGGAATGTGAGTTGTAAGCAGACATAGCTCACACAGACTTTTGCAGTCCAGGTATGTCAACCCTAGTTGTTTCTCATTTGGGTCCAAAGAGAATTACTTAAAACTTTAAAATCCAAACAAAGAACTTGGCTAGATGATATATTATTCCTCGTTAATGCAAGCTACATGTCTCAAAAGTTTCTCCACTGCCTTGGAGTAACTTTTTCTGAAATGCTGATTTTCATAAATAATCTGAAAGTAATATAGCTGGAGGAAGAGGAGACAGTGCTTGGTAAAATCAATAATAATGTCTATGAAATGTAATAAAGACAATGAAAATAAAGATTTCCATTTGATCACCTGTAATATCAATCATCATTCTCTCCTGCTTTCAGGATACTGTCCTTCTCTTACTTGTTAAGTAATCTAGCACCTGGTGGTGATTTACTAATTATATTTCAGTTTTGAAAAATTGCACATAATTATATAAAAAATAGAGTATCAACTATAATTGCAATCAATCTTGGAGTCTTGATGTCTTTCTCAAAAAAGCCAAATATAGTGATGAATTTTCTCATAACAGCTTTACATGTTTCTGATACTCTATCAGATGTATCAAGCAGCAAAATAATTGGAATGAGTTGAAATTAGTTACATAGCATCTGCTGAGATCATTCTTTGTGTCTAATTGCAATTGGCAGGCATTTTTTTTTATGGAGATGACTTCTATATCAAGTAGTCACTTGTTTCAGATCTGTTGCTTCTTTCTTGTCCTTAAAGTTGATCACTTATTTTGTGTATGTGTGTGCCCATACATGAGAGAGTGTCAACTATTAATTGTTTCTATTATGCCCATCTAATGACAAGCATATGAAAATGCTTTGTTCACTGATTTTTGTGTACAGAGTAAATCTGGATTTAATTCTGAAGGTATGTTGGGTATCTGAAAGTTCTAATTCCCAGCTCTTTGAAAGAGAGGTGACATACACAAATTTGTTCCATCAGAACCTTACAAATTGAGATATATAGGAAATCAAAGCCAAGATCAGTGGCACAGATGACTGACATTGTTTAGCTCGCTTTAAAATAATTGAATTAAAGTGGAAGTTTTAGCCAAGCTTGAGAATACCAACTGTTGTGATTCAGCATCAGCCTGTGATACCGGCAGCTGAGTCTGATGATTCTAAAGAGGAGGAGGAGGAGGGGTTTGGAGAGCCTTTGGTGTCAGAGGGAGGCTCTGATGCACTGCAGGACTCTCAGCCTGGCCCCTCCCATCATGTTCCTCATCAGACTGAGCCATGTGAGCATGAGGTACTGGACGTAGATGATTCACAGCTGGATCTATTCAGGGACGCTAGGAGCAGGAGGCAATCCAGCAGAGTAAAACAGAGAAAGGCAATGAGGCCTCTTCGGTGAGAGGAGGAGAAGGCAATGAGAAGCCACGCCCTGGGACTGCTGATAAAAGGGGAAGGTGTGAGAGGTGATGGTTGCTGAAGGCCACCGTTTGAAGATCTTCTGCTAGAGTCATGGTCTGTTATTCCTGTTTAACTCTTGTTTGAACTTTTGGTTTAACTCTTGTTTGAACTTTTGATTTCTTTGTAAATAAATTTGGTTGGGTTTTTCCAGCCTGTTGACTATAAAAAGGGGTTGTCCCTGACATTCAAACAGAGCCGGTCATAGGCTGGAACAGAACACCAACAAGGATTCATGCTTATGTTGTCCAGCTGCCCAAGCTACAATGCTGTGAGCCATATCAGAAAATAATTGCTGTGTTCAGAACTCTGCAGAGGTTGACCAGTAAGGTGCCACCTTTAATAAGACTTCAAATGATAAGATAGGGTTACAGATGGTGCTGTTTTGCTATTTGCTCATTCCCCTTCTAGTCAATAAGAACAGAGGTAGGATTACTGATACATGGGATTTTGGTTACCTCAGATCTCATAGGAGAGGAAGATCGACCCAATTAATTTTAGTCTGAAGTATCTTGATTGGTTGCATGGTTATGATTTTTTTTTTCATTGAGGCAACCCTTAACTATGTGGAAACCAAGAGTCATTGGATGGTTGGAATGAGAGTGAAATTTTGAATTTTAAACCCACATGTCAAACAAACCATAACAAGTAGCTAACCTATCCAAACCTCAAATTATTCTTCCCCCAGTCAGCCATATTTTGGGAATCCTGTAACCCAGTCAAGATATGGTAGTTGCCTTCTCAAGTCTGCCAAGAAAAAAGTTGGAACAATAGAGTTGGGTTGTAAAGTAAGCCTCAATTCTGTAAATAACACTTTCTGAAGATATGTTTGCATACCTGTTATAGGAGTTTATAGAATATGAGTTTATAAGATGCTACCATATATATTTCTTTTGGGCGGAGGGTGTAATTCTCCTTGTGAGGAATATGTCCTAAGTTACTTGTGCTATTCTTTTCGTGTAAATCCCTTTTTTCATCTGATGGGTTACCTTATATTTCCTTATTTTGGTTGGGAATAGTTTGTTCTTTGTTTTCTTGTTGTTATTATTTCTTCCCTTATTAAAACTTTGTTCCTCTTGAAAGAAATGTGAATGTTTTTTTTTTTCTTTTGGACCATTTCAGGAAGTTTCACCTTAAGTTGATTAAAAAAACCTGTCCATCTTCCTATCTTTTCTGTTCTCACATGCCTTCTTAAGAGAAGAGATGGAAGAAAAGTGAATTATGTTGAACATGTGATGAAAAGATATGTGTTGAGAAAAAAGCAAAAGAGTGAAGTGGCATTGTGACTTTTACATGGATCAGGGTTTGTGGGACACTGCCAACTTTTGTGTATTTTTCCTCTTTTTTCCTCTCTCAATCTTTTGTATATTCACTGCTGACTATCTGACCATGAGGAGTTGATAACCCTAACCCTAACCCTTGCCTTTTTAGTTCTGGTAATTTTTAGAGAAAAGAAACTGTATTCTCAAAGGCAGTGTAACAACCAGTTGGGGAGATCCAGTTGGACTATTAGCTGTTGGTTATCCATATCATCAAAATATAGTTCCTAAAATTAAACTAATAATAATAATTTAAAAAAAAAACCTTTCTCAACTGGAAAACTATTGGAGAGTCCAAATAAATTTCTTAGAGCTGTGGCAGCGCAGTGGTTAGAATACAGTATTGCAGGCTAATTCTGCCAACTGTCAATAGTTTGATCCTGACCGTATCAAGGTTGACTCAGCCTTCCATCTTTCTCAGGTCAGTAAAATGAGGACCCAGACTGTTGGGGGCAATATGCTGAAACTGTAAACCACTCAGAGAATGCTATAAAGCACTGTGCAGTGGTATATAATTCTTGCAAATATTACTGCATTGCATGTGCCTATTTGTTTTGCTTATTTGCTTTTTGTTTGTTTGTTTGTTTCAAACTGGCACCTGCATTAACATATGATTTATGATGCCTGTCCTGCTCCTTCCTTGATATTATTTCACAATACTAAATACTTCCCTGAATACAATAAATCTGAACTTCTCTATAACTAATTGTAGGGTTCCAAGCAAGAGAATAATAATTTGGCAACAAATTTTTAAGAAACCAAAGTTTTCATTTGTAGAAAAACACATATTTTAAAAAAGGAAAAAGAAAGGAGGAAACAGCATTACAATAGTGCAAGATGTTCATCTCATAATAGAAATTAGTGAAAAATGAAGTTTGATCATTCAGCTAAGGTTAATTGTCAGCAAACTTACACTGAACACCTAAGCCATAATGCATTCCAAGGCATCGGTCTTCAAAGTATAAAGGAATCCTTGACTGCTAATAACACATAATAGCAGACTGTAACATACATTCTTTTGTGAATGGTAAACTTTATGCTGTGCTTAGATATGAGAAGAATTTAAAATGAAACTTTTAAGAATTAGAAAAAGGAATGGGGTTAGATTGGATGAATTTGTGTCTCTGTCTCTCTCTCTTTCTCTTTCTTTTTCTCTTTCTCTGTGCTTATCTGTATGTGTGTGTGTGTGTATGTGTTTGTGCGTGATCACAATTAAAATGTAGTGTGGAACTATTTAAAAGTAGATGTTCCTGGGTAATAGGTTGCTTTTTAATGATATTTTTATTACATGGTTGATCTTAATACTTAAAATGTGTGGGTTGTCTACTTCTGACAAAGAAAATTAATAATAATAATAATAATAATAATATTTATATTTATATACCGCCCTTCTCCCGAAGGACTCAGGGCGGTGAACAGGGCAATTAATAAAATACAAGAATACAAAGATTAAAAAGGATTAAACAGATGCCCAAAACTAACAACAATAAATTTAAAATGGATTAAAACTATATTAAAAAATCCCAACCCATCACCCATCAGGCCAGGCCGGCTTGTTCAAACAGGTAGGTCTTCAGATCGCGTCGGAAGGAGCGAAGGTCGGGAGCCGTCCGGAGCTCAACTGGCAGTTGATTCCACAAATCCGGAGCGCCCACAGAGAAGGACCTCCCCCTGGGGGCCACCAGACGACACTCTCTGACTGGTGGCACCCTGAGGAGGCCCTCTCTGTGGGAACGCACGGGGCGGAGCGAAGTCGATGCCGGCAGCAGGTGATCCCTAAGGTACTCCGGACCCATGCCATGCAGGGCCTTAAAAACCATAACCAAAACCTTGAATCTCACTCGGAAGACAACTGGAAGCCAATGCAGCTCACGGAGCAGAGGTGTAACATGGGAGTATCGGGAAACTCCCAACACGACTCTCGCGGCTGCATTCTGTACCAGTTGGAGCCTCCGAGTGGTCCTCAAGGGGAGCCCCATGTAGAGAGCGTTGCAGTAGTCTAGACGAGAGGTCACGAGCGCATGAGTGACCGTATGCATTAATTACAGCATTTTCATCCTTCATTAAAATGATAAATATTTGGAGATGATAGTAGTTTTTTACAAAGGACCACTTGTGCAGCTAAGATGACAAAATCAGTTCCTTGATTTGGTAAAACAAAGGAACACTATTTTTTCCTGAATTGTTTCCCATTGAAAAAAGAGGGAAACAGAAGCAGAATAGAAATGTATCCTTGTCGGAAATATAATTTTGGTTTGCTTGAAAGAATTTACAATGGCTCTTTGAAATAAAGTTTGATACATACTTCTATGGGTGATCTCTTTGTCTATAAAACTAGTATGAACAACACTGATAATACAATGCAATAAACATTTATCAGGGAAGCTGCCCACTTAAGCAATTTTTGAGTTACCTTCATTTATCAAAATTGTAATAATAATATGATGAACAAAAAGAAACAACATTGAAAGCAGGAAGTCTGCCAACATTTAAACAAAGAAGAATAAACATTGGTTTCCCACAGGTAAAATCTGTGTCCATTTTCAGAATTTCTCATAAAATTTAATACTTACAAAAAACAAAAAGGTATTATCCAGAAATAAATATAAATATATTCTATTATCCAGAAATAAAAAAAATAAAAAATAATAGTTAAACAAATGTTGTTTATATCTTAATTGGAGTCAAAGAATAATATAAAACTGCACAGTTCTAGACTGCTGAATATGAAGGCAGATACATTGTAAAGCAACAGATGTGTTTAAAAGGCAAGTCTAGTAAAATGCAATAAATTGATAATTGGAAGTGGTGTGGAAGGTGTTTCTTTAGTTCAAATTATCTTTTGTTATTGTCGTTTTATAGCTGACAAGATGAAGCTTCAGTTTGGAAATTTGATTCTTAGCCAGTATCTAAAGGGTTTACTTTTAAGATTTATTCTGAAAGGTTAAATCAATTTTCAAGTTGAATTAGGTGCTTCTGAACCAATTCTCCTATTTAGAAAGTCAAAATGGGTCAGTGATTTGAAGCAGCATTTTGAATTGTATCAGGACTCACTTGCAAATTCATATTGTGTGTGGCTTCTATTGAACATATGTGAGCATTCAATAAGGATGGGAAAGACTGTGTTTGAGCTACATTCTCTTTTAAACAAAGGTGCCTTTGTCAGGTCCATTTTTGTTCAGATTCTCAGGTTCTCAAATACGAATTTGCTTTGATCCATTTAAGTGTAATTTACAAGACCAAAAGCTTACTTGAGGGCACCACAGTTAGAATGATAATGCAAAGGAACGATGAGGCCTCAAACCAAGCAAACAATAAGATAAAAAAATGAGCCTAAGAAAAATTATTTTCAGATAAACCAGTAGTGCAAAGATAGTGACACTAGTTTTGCAAAGATAAATGATAACTGATCAGTTGCTGGTAAGGTAGGATGTATCAAAAGTAGTCAGAACACACATGTATCTAAATTCATTTTGAAATATTTCTTCTTTTTTAAATAGCCACCTCTTGAAATAAGCAAAGTAACTTCACACAGTTGAACAATTCTGGACTTCCTGTTAGAAAACTTTCAGCATATAATTAACAGAAGCTATATAGAAATGAATATTTCCCATTAAAATATATGGAATCTATAATTTTTTATATTTCATCAGAAACAGGCACCATAGGCATTGCCTTTACAACTATTTTGGACTTACTTAAGTGAATTCAGATTTATCTTTCCTGTATTATGTGCATGTTCCTAGCCATGACTATTTGCAGTTTATCTAAAACACAAATTTACTGTGTTTTGGCCTTTTACCTTTCAAGATTACTACCATTTTTCCCAGTAACTGAATCTATTTCTTGAATGTACGTACTTCTATATATGAAAGACTAAAGTTATACTGATATTCGAGAATGGATCAATTGGAGGTATCTGATGTTCTAAAATAGACAGGAAAAATGAATTGAATTGTTTTATTTTTTTTATGTAACTATGTAATGCTCTTTGAAAAAGAACATAGAATTGTGAAGTTTAAGGCAATTATTCCCAAGTTGCTAAAGGAAAGGAATGGATAATATGATGACTTTCTACCTTCTCAATGGTTTGGATACTGGGATAGCTAGTAAGGAAATGTGAAGATTCCAGATTACTCTGGAACAGCCTTCTCTAATCTGCTCAGTTCCTCAGAATGTACAGAACTACATTTCCTATTCTGACTGGGAATTCTGGAAGAAAAAATTCCAGAAGGCCACCAAATTCTGGAAAATTGTTTGTAGAAATGAAATCTCTGTATATCAGAGCCCTGGTAAAAACAGTTCCTCCTATTTTCAAAATGGCAGCCCCTTTTTTTTTCTCTTGCACATGAAAATACAAAAGTAATGTAGGCATTGCAATCAGTTCTAAAGGGTCAAAAAGTGTTGTCTTCAGGAAACAGAATCCCATCCTTCTGTGAAGCCACAGTAAGTATCAGGAAGGAAACTAATGATAACAACAATTAGCCTTGGCTCACTAGAATTTTCTTGTTAGCTAATATTTTAGCCACTTACATCTAATATATCCTGTCTGTTCGAAATAAATATATGAAACAATTGCCTTAATTGGTTTGGGTTATTAAAGGACATTAACCAGAGACTTGCACTGTTTTGAAACACTGCAAATGAATCAGTCAGGAAGGCATGGACGGGAGGCATGTTATCCCTGCTGATGACACAAATATAGATGTGACTGAATGAAAGAAGACAAATGCTTTACTTCAAATTATCTGGTACAAACAATAAATCATTGTTTGCATATAGCTTGCCTAAGCCCTGCCTTCAAACTTGTGATCTGTTACCTTTGCTCTTTTTGGTCAGTGGAGAAGGCTAAGCTTAATGGCCTATTGATTCCATTGTAGCTGCAACCTTTTCCAATGAATTATGATATAGCTTGGCCTCTGACCCCTTTCACCTATTGCAAGGATTTATTCATGATTCATCATCTCTTGAAAGAAAGGTAACTTGTCTTCTCCTTCCCACTGTGTTCTTAGCATTTGTAGTATTTGCCTCTGTTGGTGATAAATATAAAATGGGAAAAAGTGACATTGATATTTCCATAAGTCACAATATCACAACAGTAAGACCTTCAAAAGTCAATCATAGGTGTGACTGGTCTATATAAGGTCTGTCAAACTGCCAGCCCATGGACCAGTTGCATCATGCTGAGGCTGTGCCCAACCCAGCTCTGGCAATGTGAAAAAAGTCATGATACATCATGACACGTCATGTGAAATGGCAAGTTTGACACCCATGGGGTATATAAATAAAATACTGCCTTTCCTGCTATCAAGGTTGAACTTTTATGATTTCCCTATAGGAAGCACATCTCTCTATTTCATCTTCAGAGAAAATGAAAAAATCCATTGTTAAAGAATATTTGAGGTGTTTAGTGTACATTCCTATGCACATGGGCTACATGGGTGTCAGCTGGTGGAGCAAGAAAGATAAAATACATGCATCTGACGAAGTCGTCACACAAAGATGGCAACTTATAGTACACAATAGCAATGGTCATTATAGTACAAGTACATAATTGTGACATTGGTGTGACATATTTTGTTACTTTGGCATCATTGGGGTTTGTTCTGGAGAGTGCTATGCCAATGCCAAAGGTTGTTTCTTTGTTTTCCTTATTTTAGAATAATGGATGTTTAAATGGCCATTATCATTATTTCTTATTGTTTAACTAGTAGAAAAGTGAGTAAAGCCCAAATAGGGTCAATTTAGCATGAATTATAACTGATTTATTCTTATTCTAAGGCAAGTAAATTGTTTAATTTGCCAGATTGTTCAACCTGCCTTGTTTGATTCAAAAAATTGGTTCTGCTTTGTTTATTTTGATCCACAGCAAATAATGACACTGCACAGCTACCAAAATAAAGAGGGTGGAGGGTTTCTTATTTATATAAATACCAGGATGAGAAGAACAAGGAGTCTTGGATTAAACAATTTATAATTTTTCAAACCAGAGTGATTCCTGCAATGAGATCAGGATGACCTGCCTCAATCATAACATCTTTAAATAACAATAAATATTATTTGTCTTTGGTTCCTAGTTATCTCATCCTTAGCATCTCACTTATTAATGTAAAGCTTTTGATACGAGCTGCTATGGTAATGAGCATAAAAGGCAAAAAGAAAGCTGGTGCATTTTAATTGCTTATAAGTCTTCTAGGGATTTGCAGAGTAATAATTTGCAAAAAAATAAAAATAAAAAGGGCTTCAGGACATGTGAACTCTTGAAATTTGAACTAACTTAATCCACCACCAGCAGTGATAATCCAAGTACAAGTTTCCAACTGTGTGTGCATGTTTATAGGTATGCATATGCATTTACCATTCTTTCAAGACATGGATCCTGTTCCCAACCTTACTAAGGTATGTTCCAATAAATTTTACACTATTTTTCCTCTGAACAACAGGAACAAAATTTTAGAAATACATTCCTGTTGTAATATTGTTCACATAACAATAATTGTATAGTTGTATAATAACATTGCCCAATATATTATTGTTATTATAAAACAGTGTTGGGGACAGTTTGTATGTATTCATAAGTAGGAGGTATAATCCAATTCCACTTTTTTTCCAACTAATATATTTGTCCAGTTGGTATCTGGAGATATTCTATACCTACTCAGGAGGGCACACTGAGTCAAGGTTTCTATCCCTTGATAAATCTGTCTTCCATAATTGTATTTACTTGAAACCTTCAAGGTAGTAATGAATTATGAATACCACTGATTGATTGGGTAATGAGTGAAGATGTATGTTTGTTGTTGTTCTTAATCTCTTTGTAATCACCTTTATTGCATGATCCCTAGTCCTTGTAGTTTTACAAGAAAGTGGAAAATGCTTTTTATATTATTTTTCAGTGTCATGCATGATTTGATACACCTTGAACATTTTCTCCCTCTGTCACTTTTTTTTCCTAAGCATGTTATGTCCCAGATAGGAGGCCATCTGGAGATTCTGTGTGTGTCATTTTGTGCTCCATGGGGAACAAGTGGGATGTAAATGTAATAGCATTAATCAATGGATTGGGAAATTGAATTATTATAGTTCACTGGGCTTTAGGAAGGTCATTCAAGAGATTTTGACAAATCTGTTTTTATTGCTTTCTATGCCTCTAACTAAAAGACTATTTGTTTATTGTAGAAAATGTTTGCTATGCAGGAGGCAAAATTCTTTGTTTCTTAAATGCACCTGGCTTTGTTGTAGATAATTCCACTCCTTTAACAAGAAACAACTTTTGTTCTCTCTTCTTTTTTACTCCCTGAACATCTGCTTCAGAGAATTAGAGATATACAGTATCTGAAACAGAGTCTGAGATAGTGAGAAAAGAAAGGACTCTAGCATTTCTTTCTTCCAATAGAAAATTCCATTGGGTTGCATGCTCATCTATGAATGTCTATATATTTGAATCCCATAGTTTGAAATGATGTGTTGTTAATACAGTATTTCTCTTAGAGGATAGTTTTGTCAGATGTACTTGAGTACAATGTTATCTTAATCTTGGATGTCTTGTCTCCATCCACCCATCCATTCTTTTCTTCTAAAGGTTCCCCATTAAAAGATAATCACAAAATAAAATTTAATTGTAAATTCCAATCAGACTAAACTGCCCCCAAACTGAAACAATCTTCTATGATGGTACTGTACTGTGGACCCTCCTGCCCAAAGTCCAGAAGTAATTAACTTAACAATCCTGCCCTGTTCCTGAAATACATGACAAACTCTGTCATTAACACATTAGTGGGATCACTTCAACCTCCTATTTGAATGATGACAGGTAGAGATCTTTTTCCCTCTTAAGTATTATCCTCAGTTTTATAAATGTGGACCTTGAAAGTTACCCTCCTCTGGGATACAGATGGTGGCTTTGATCTACCTCTAATGTAATGAGCATAGCCAGAAAATCATCCTAGCAGTTAAACTCACCTTCCAAAGATATTGTGATTGTGATTGAATGATAAAGGTACATATTAGACAACATGAGTTGTGCCACCATTTTTAAAAGATTAATTATAAGAAGGTTATTAAGTATAATAGGGAAATATCTATCTATTCAAACATTTCATGATCAGAATAGCCATAGGGAACACTGTTTTTCTTACAACAAAAATTAGAGTGCCCCTTCAAATCTTGATCATATTTACTTATTCAGAGAGGCTAACTTTAATTAATCTCTCTTCAATTTTCCTGATTTATTGTTTTACTCAGTGCTTTTTTTTCTAAAAAAAAAAGGTGCCGGAACTCAGAAGTGCTATCACTGGGAGCGATGCCAGTGTCTTGCTAAGGCATCGCCGCCTGTCCTTTGCACCCCCGCCCTTGAGGCTCGGAGCCACATGCCACAGGGATTCCCCTCCCTGCAGTTGCCACACCGCGGCCCATGCTGAGTCCCCACCTGGAGCTGTTCCAAAATCCAACCCAGAGCTGTGTTCCTCGTGGCAGTGGTCTCTGGCACCAAACTGCCTCTTTCCAACCACATCCAGAAAAATTTGTAACAAACATTGGAATTCTCAAGGCCATGTTTGGTATTTCCCAGCAATCTGTTACTGGAAGGAAAAAGCAATCCCTGCTGCATTACTGATCCCAGAGAAGCATTTGCATGTATGCAGGTATCCTTAGGGTGCCATAGTTATGGATGAGAAATATTGGTTGCAAAGTTGGCATTTCTGGATGTAATACAGATATTTTGGACTTATTTTTGTTTCTTTGCATGTTTTATATTTTTAAAAAGGCATATGCTACAGACTACACTTATGCACATATGTAACATCTTTTGCTAGGATACATGACCACTGCTTGTCCAGAATGTGAAAAGTGAAAGATTGTGACTAAACAAAATTTTAATGTACAGATAATACCACCAGAAATTATTTTAGCCTTTTAAAAAAATGTTATTATTGATGTTAAGCTTACCATGCAAAACATCATATATTGTTATGTATATACTAGGTTAATTATTTAAAGACTGAAGTGCAGCATAACTAGATTCTAAATAATCTATTTTTCAAAACACACAACAGTCCAAACAGTAAAAGTAAAGTCCAAATTAAGAATATTTCATTCTTAAGAATTGTTTAATTTGAAGTGGTTTAGTTGTAATAGATGGTTAGATTCAAAATAGTTTTCAAGAGTGTACAAAAGATACTATTTTTTTCTAGCATCAGCTAAATTAGACATATTACATTGAGAAAAATGTTTCTCATTTCTTTCCTGTTACCTTTATTGATTTCATTGCAGAGATGTTAACATAGGAAATAGATTGTTTTGTTATCTAATTTTACCTTCCAAAAAACAGAAGCAGATGAAAAATGTGAGGTTCTTTCCTGTTGGCTTTTTTGAATTAGCTGTTTTAGAGTCTAAAAGTTTAGTTCCTAAAGAAGTAAACTTGTAAATAATTTTAATGTCCTCCTCTAGTGCAGGGTAGGCAAACTTGGCTCTTTTATGACTCAAGGACTTCAACTCCCAGAATTCCTGAGCCAGCATGGCTCAGCTTGGAAACCTCTTTCTTTCCCCTCAGCATGGCTGGCTCAGGATTTCTGGGAGTTGAAGTCCACGAGTCATAAAAAAGGGTCAAGATTGACTACTCCTAAAGCCAATAGAGAGAGCTTTTTTTTTTTTTTTTTCAAAAAAAAAAAAGGTGCTGGAACGCAGTTCTGAGCGTTCCATGAGAAAAAAAGCCCAGGTCTACTGCTTAGCTCCAACTGAAACAAAGCTAATATATAAAATAATTTGATGTACATTTGTCATACTTTTTGCCTACTGCTTAGCAGGCAACCTAAAGTCCATAGACTGCATGAATATCTTCCCTCCTTATTTTGCATGAAGCCCTGAATTAGCTTGTCACCAAAATTCAGTGGTAAAGTGAAAAAATAGCAATTTTTGGAGCTTTTTAAACTAGGGCAAATGCATTAGGACTCCCATTGGGTTATTTTACTTTCACTTTTCCTACACCTATGTCTTTCTTCACTCCTTTCTCCAAACAAAAGGTCAGTTCCAGGTTTTTTCTACCAAAATTAATAACAACAACAACAACAACAACAACAACAACAACAACAACAACAACAATAATAATAATAATAATAATAATAATAATAATAATAATAATAATA
>JAKJMR010000104.1:2766273-2779495 GCA_024449315.1 Daboia siamensis
TTATTATTATTATTATTATTATTATTATTATTATTATTATTATTATTTAACAGTCATCAGAGTACAAAGGGAAAGCTGTCCTTTTAATGTATTGCTGTAGTAGCACAATATGAAAATATGAGCAAAGTTTGGTTAAATAAATCTTGCTTTCAAATAGGAAAAATGCATCTGTCTTTTTTACATATGGAAAAGGTTCATCATCCAGAATTACCAACACAAGATTTTTAATCTTTCAATAACTATAGATTTTGTACATAGAAATGCAACAGATATATATCTATTTACATAACTGTGTTTTCAGTACATAGAAACCTTTAATTTGTTATTACTTTATTTTTTGTTCAAATTTTGGGGTCTCATGTTCCACCAATTCAAGAGATGCAGCCCTGTGAATTTGTATATAATTGAGAATGGAAATACCTCCCATTGCAGTTTAGGAGGCATGAAAATTGTTCAGAGTTACGGCTGGGTAGTGGTTTCAAAAAATGTACCACAATTATATAATAGAAGTATAAGGGTATTCTATCAGTGCAAACCGCATTATGAAAATAGTGCATTGGACTTACATCATTCTTTGTTCAAAGGTTTTGTGCAGATCAGTGTATTGTGTATTATAAGTTTGTAGAGTAATGGCATATACTGTGGAGGGCTACTTACATACGACCTCAACATACAACCACAATTGAGCCCAAAATTTCTGTTAAGTGAGGCATTTGTTAAGTGAGTTTTGCTCCATCTTACAGCCTTTCTTGCCACAAGTGAATCATTGCAGTTGCTAAGTTAGTAACCCAGTTGCTAAGTGAATCTGGCTTCCCCATTGACTTGTGCGAAGGTCACAAAAAGTGATCACATGACCCTGGGACTTAGCAATGGTCATAAATATGAACCATTTGCCAACAATCTGAATTTTGATCACATGATTATGGGGATGCTGCAAAGGTCATAATTGTGAAAAATGGTCACAAGTCACATTTTTCAGTGCTGTTATAACTTTGAATGGTCACTAAATGAATTGTTGTAAGTTGAGGACTGCCTGTATTGTGGTGGAGAAAAAAAATCACCTAACTGAAGAGGATCCAATAATCATTTCATGAAAGCTACCGGCCATTTGTAGGAATACTGCAGAGTCAAGAGCACCAGAAACTAGTCAAAAGCATTCTTATACAGGAATAATGAGACTGCAGATGAACACATATCTGACCATTGGCAAAGAATTTTTCAGCTAATAAGAAGTGTAGATGGAGTACATAGAAGTCTCATTCTTCCTTTAAAATGTGAATGAAAACTACCTGTCCATGAATTTCACTTGAAACAAGATTGGTTGTGTGAACATGCCTGTCTTTGAGAATCTTATAGTTTATGATGACACATAGTTTATCAACTAAAAGCCACCCATTGATGGAACAAAGGTTATCAGATGATATATGTTTTTTTGAGAATAATTGCAGTATCTCCCTGAACGGTCTGAAAAGTTGTGGTATTTATTCTAGGAAGATGGTTTAGGGAAGGTGGTCTTCCAGAGCTAGATACATTGACTTTTACATAAAACAGGCAAACAAAGACAAAGATATTGAAAGGCCTTTGTACCCTAGGTAGGGAAAATGGAGGAGGAATATAAAACAGTAAAAAAAAAAAATCCCATAGCATAGGTTGGCACTTATGTTAAAAACCAAATACACTAGGAAACCTGCAAACAAAATAGTGATTATTAGAAAAAGGCACATGTAAGATATGTACCCAAAAAAAATCTGCTGTAAAAAGTATCTAAAAATAAATGCAATTTACATTTTCTTGAAAAAAGTGACCAAATGGAATAAAGGTTAACAACAATAATAATGGATAAGATATAGATTTATTTCTATATCTTGGGGATATAATTGAATAGGTGTTGATTTGTGAATCATTTTAGGACTTTGGAATTCATTAGAATTGCTTTTCCTTTTGTGTCTTGTTAAAATGCACTTGACAATACACTGAACTTGTTAGTCTGCTGCATAGTTATGTTTTCTATTACAGTGTCTGTTTGTGGTCTCCATGGACACTTTGACTCAGAAGTTAGTTAATTTTCAGTCTATAGTGATGAATCTGCTGTGTTGTTCTGCAAAAGTACTTTTATATTTCTTTCTGAATTGTGTTTAGATCTCCTTTTCTTTCTTTTTTTTAGTGCACCATGGTATATGTTTGCTGACATGTAGTATATGTAAAACAGTTACATGAAATATGTGAAGAAAAAATTGAAAGCTTTATTTCTAATTTTGAATTAGAAATAAATCTAGAAATAAATCTAGAAATAAATCTATATCTTATCCATTATTATTGTTGTTAACCTTTATTCCATTTGGTCACTTTTTTCAAGAAAATGTAAATTGCATTTATTTTTAGATATTTTTTATAGCAGATTTTTTTGGGTACATATCTTACATGTGCCTTTTCCTAATAATCACTATTTTGTTTGCAGGTTTCATATGAAAATGAATTCTATTGTTTATTCTGTTGTTCATAGAGGGATGACAATTCCATACATAAATGGAGTTTCAGAGGCAACGGCAAGAATATTGGCACCACACAACATTAATGTGGCACACCAGCCAAACCAGACACTCCGTACCAAGTTGATGCGCCCAAAAGAACAACTATCTGAAAAAGAAAAATCATCAGTAATCTATAGGGTGAGATGCAATGACTGCCAATATAGCTATATCGGAGAAACATCCAAACAACTAAAGACAAGAATCCATGAACATAAGCTTGCCATAAAAAGACATGAACAATATTCACAAATATGGACACATATGGTCGATAATAACCACTCCTTCGACTTGGCAGGGGCACAGACCATTGCCCAAGACACCTCCAAAGGAGGCAGATTACTTAAGGAAGCCTGGTTCTCAGATAAATTTACAATTAATCGCCACATAGAATTGCCACCACACCTACCAGGCATTAAAGGCACATTAACAGCAACAGAAAGGTCTACACACGATAAAAAGGAGAGAAACCAAAAGAAATCAAAGTTGGCCAACCAGGACACCAGAAGAGATATCTAAAACACAACAACTCACCGAGCCCAAAGAACATGAACAGATGACAAACAATCATGCAATAACTCCCGAAGATCGGAAGTGGATAGAGCAAGGGAAGAGAAGACAATGTCACGCACACGCACAAACAGATGGAGAGCACCCAGAAGACAGGAGCTTAACAGGAATGGATAGATGGACAGGCACAATGAACAGACGAAAGCGACCATCCCAAGGAAAGGAAAATAACCAGCGAACACGTGACCCATCGAAAGAAATACAGCAAAAAGAGGATAATGTAACTCATAAGAAAAACAAGATACCAGTCATGCAACAACTAGCCAAGAAGACAAGGAATTATCTGAAAACAACCCCAATTGAACAGATATGGGTGAACCAAGGAAAGAGAGCACTGCAATACACATACACACCAACACAAAAAAAATGTCCGAATACAGCAAGATCAACTGAATCAGATAGCAGAAAGCAAGGGCGGCATATAAATAAACATTGGGGTGGCTAGTCCAGGGATCAGATAAAGATCAGTGGATAAGGACTGAAAGAAAGTCATACATGCAAATGAATCGGGGTGGGGAGCTGTTTGCAGAAATCACGGAAGGGAGTCAAGAGGGAAACCCAGGCATAGCACAGAATGACCAATCACAAGCAAGGAGGGTAGAGAAGGAGGACATAGAGAGCAAGGAAATACAAATACCAACAGATATGACATTGGATAAGGAACAGCAAAAGAAAACAAGATCAGTTAAGGTAGTCAGACCAAAACAAATAGAGAGGAGAAAGTTTTTTAAAAAAGGGAGAGTAAGACCGGATTGCAAGGGAAGTGATGTGAGACAGTCAGAACAATCACGATTGGCTAGAGCAAGGTCCGTCAAGGGCAAATGAGCACAGCGCAGAACCAAACAGGCTTACCAACGGTTTTTCAAACCTTCAATGCTTTCTCTGATGATGCTGGCAGAGGACCAGCGAAAGCTTAGATTAGGTAGATATGCTTTAAACAGTTACTTTTTATTGCTTATTATGATCTTTTAGCAATAAACAACTGTTTTTATCCATTCCGGTGTTCAAACATTTTATACTTTAAGTAAATATGCCCGGGATTCGTATTTTTAAAATTATTAAGTATAAAGATGTTGAGACTCTAGAAAGGGTACAGAGAAGAGCAACAAAGATGATTAGGGGGCTGGAGGCCAAAACATATAGGGAACAGTTGCTGGAATTGGGTATGTGTAGTTTAACGAAGAGAAGAGTGAGGGGTGACATGATAGCAGTGTTCCAATATCTCAGGGGCTGCCACAAAGAAGAGGGAGTCAAGCTATTCTCCAAAGCACCTGAAAGCAGGACAAGAAGCAACGGATGGAAATTAACCAAGGAGAGAAGCAGCCTAGAACTAAGGAGAAACTTCCTGACAGTTAGAACAATTAACCAGTGGAACAACCTGCCTCCAGAAGTGGTGAATGCTCCAACACAAGGTTTTTAAGAAGAGACTGGACAGCCATTTGCCTGAAATGGTATAGGGTTTCCTGCCTGAGCAGGGGGTTAGACTAGATGACCTCCAAGGTCCCTTCCAACTTATTATTATGTAATCAGAGCTGTTGTCTCTCTATAAATATTGGTGTGTGTGTGGTGCTAGCTTTGTTGCTGTAAGCGGGTTGGTTGGCTGTTGGTTGGTTGTTACATGTTGATTGGTTGATGAGATTATTGTTTGTGGATTAGTTGGCTGTTTTGTAACATCCTGTGTGCCCATTAGTCTTTTGTGTTGTAACGACTTGGGTGATGGTCTGTGTGATGGCATCCTGAGCTCTAGTGTAGTGATATTCTGAGTTCTGGGTTGCAACATTCTGGGTGGTTGGCTGTGTTGTGACATCCCGAGCTTTAGTATTGTAATCTTCTGAGTTCTGTGATCTAATGTCCTGAGCAGAAGGCTGTGGTGTAACATCCTGGGCTCTGGTTTGGCTCTGAGTTTGCATTCTGGCTTTGTGTTATGGCGTGTGTCAGTTTGCTTTGTGTGGTGGTCGGGAGTGGGTACAGCAGCTGGAGATGCCGACATGGTTTGGCTTCTGGATGGTGGTTCCATTTTGTCTATGGGGTGGGTTTGGGTTTGAGTCTGGTGAGGATGATTGGTGGTGGCTTCCTGTGTTGTGGGTCCGGTGTCAGTTTTTGTCGCTGGGACTCGTTTGTTGACTAGGGCTAGTTTCCAGATATCTGGTTGGCGGGATGTATCATCACGTTTATTCATTTTGTGTGGGTGTTTCTCTATTTCGATGGCTTCCATAATTATTCTTTTATTGTAGTGTTCAGTTTTGGAGATTAATTTCGTTCCTTCAAAGTCAATTTCATGTCCTGTTGCTTTAAGGTGCTGGAAAAAAATTTCTTCTTTTCTGACTGCATTCTTGTGTTCTGCGATATGTGCATTTATTCTCCTATTAGTTTGTCCGATGTATGTGGCTGGGCAGATTTTGCATGGTATTTTATAAACTCTTTGGTTTTCAAGCTGGAACTTGTCTTTGGGGTTTCTTTTTTTTTTTTTTTTTTTTATTGAAAAGTTTTTCAATACATTTTAATTATTACATCCCATCCCCCAACCCTCCCCAACCCTATCCCACCCTCTCACCCTCCCCTTCCCCCCTCCCCCCCCCCCGGACTTCCCAGAGCTAGATACAAGGTATAAAAATAAAATAACCAATCATAAACTCTCATATGCTAACAACAATAAACTATTAAATCTCTCGCACTTTAGCTCTTATAAATTGACTACAAGCAATATACTTATTCAAATGCTAGATGAAACTTTTTAGTCCCATATTTATTCTGGATGTAATCAATCCATTTCTTCCACTCCACAATATATCGTTGTTGAGAATGATCTTTCAAATATGCTGAGATCTTTGCCATTTCCGCCAGGTTGGAAACTTTTAAAGTCCATTCCTCTATAGTCGGCAGTTCTTCCTTCTTCCAATATTGCCCTATTAAGAGTCTCGCTGCCGTAATTAAGTTCAACATCAAATTAATGTCCAACACAATAGTATCAGTAATAATGCCCAGTAAAAACAATTGCGGACAAAACTTTATCCTTTTCTTGAATATCTTCTGCATATTCCACCAAATTTTAATCCAAAATGGTTTGATCTTTTTGCAAGTCCACCATATATGAAAATACGTTGCATCTTCGCCACCACATCTCCAACATTTGGGCTGGTAATTCGGATACATACTTGCTAACTTTCTAGGATCTAAATGCCATCTATAAAACATTTTATAAAAGTTCTCTCTTAGATTTTGAGCTTGCGTAAATTTCACATTTCTCACCCAAATCTTTTCCCAAGTGTCCATTGTGATAACTTCCTGAATATTCTGTGCCCATTTTATCATACAATCCTTAACAATTTCTGTTTCTGAGTCAATCTCTATCAATGCAAGATATATCCGTTTAATATGCGCTGGTCCCTGATTTCTAATTTGTTTTACCAAATTTTCATCATCCATCAAAAAACCAATCTTCTGATCTTCTTTCCACCTGGCTTGTAATTGTCCATATTGAAACCAAGTTTGTACAATCTTTTTTTCTCGTAAAAGATTATATGACTTCAAACACCACACATTCCTCTCCAAGCTCAAAATTTCCTTATATGTAGTCACATCATGTTTAAATCCAACATTTATATTGTCTATTGCGTGTTTGGGTATTGCCCATAACGGTATCTTATAATTTAACTTTTGTCTGTGCTTTTTCCAAACTCGCAACAAAGCATACCTCAAAATATGCATTTTGAACACATTATCTACCTTTTTGTCATACAGTAAATATGCATGCCAACCAAATAACAAATCATACCCTTCAAGATTTAACAGTCTCCCCTGTGTCAGATTGATCCAATCACTTATAGCTGATAATGCAGCAGCTTCATAATATAATTTAAAATTGGGCATTCTTAGACCACCTCTTTCGCGTGTATCCTGCATGATTTTAAATTTGACCCGTGGCCTTTTCCCTGCCCAAACAAATTTGTTAATACCCTTCTGCCATTCCTCCAAATTTGAATCCTTTTTGAGAATGGGTATCATTTGAAACAAAAATAAAAATTTTGGCAAAACATTCATCTTTACTGCTGCAATTCTTCCCAATAATGATAGTTGTAATTTTTTCCAACTATCCAATTCTTTTTGCACTTTATTCCATAACTTTTCATAATTATTTTTATATAATTTAACATTTGAGGGTGCTAGATATACCCCCAAATATTTAACCCTTTCAACAATTTCAAATCCAGTTAAGCTTTCTAAAGAAACCTTTTGTAATGCTGTCATGTTTTTAGATAAAATTTTAGTTTTTTGTATGTTAATCTTAAATCCAGAAACTTTCCCATATTGCGATATTAACTCCATCAATTCCATAACAAAATTTTCTGGATGTGTCAAAGTAATAACCAGATCATCCGCAAACGCCCTCAATTTATAATCCTGATCTCTTATTTGAATTCCCTTAATTATTTCCGAATTCCGTATTTTAATCAATAATATCTCCAACGTTAAAACAAATAACAAAGGTGATAACGGGCAACCCTGCCTTGTGCCCTTTTCAATATTACACATTTCAGTCAAACTATTATTAACAATTATTCGAGCTGTTTGCTTCTGATATATTGCCCTAATTGGTTGTAAAAATTCATCCCCAAAATTCATTTTATCTAATACTTTTAACAAAAATTTCCAATCCAATTGATCAAAGGCTTTTTCAGCATCCAAAAAAATCAATGCTGCAGAGATCTGGTTATTCCTTTCCAAAAATTCCAACAAATCAACTATATGTCTCACATTATTTTTCATTTGTCTACCACTTATAAACCCAGTTTGATCACCATGAATTACCTGTTGCAATACCCTCATAAGTCTACTAGCTAATACCTTAGCAAATATCTTGTAGTCCGTATTCAAAAGTGAAATTGGCCTATAGTTTTTTGCTTGAGTAGCGTCCTGATCTTCTTTAGGAATTAAAGAAATAAAAGCAGTTTTCCAAGACGGAGGCACTCCTCCCCCTTTTTGAATTGTCTGAAACAGTTCCTTTAATGGCTTTATCATCTCAAACTGTAGATTTTTATAATACACAGCAGTCAAACCATCAGTGCCTGGTGCTTTACCTACTTTTAACTGTTTAATTGCCAAGTATATTTCTTCCTCAGTTATCAACTGATTCATTTCTTCTTTTTGGTCTTGCGTAAGAACCGGGATGCTAAAATCTTTCAAATATAAATCAATGTCCGTTTCATTAATCTTATCACTAGCATATAATTTAGAAAAAAAATCAACAAAGGTTTCCTTAATAAGATTCTGTTGATACACAATCTTTCCCTTATGTTCTATTTTATCTATATTAGAAACCCTTTGCTTCTTTCTTAACATATAAGCTAACCATCTGCCTGGTTTATTGGCATTGCAAAAAGTATTATGCCTTGCAAACCGTAGATTAGTTGCCACCTGATCAGCCATTAACTTATCAAATTGTCCTCTTAACAGCTTAATAGTCTCTTTAATCTTCACATCCGATGGATTCAAAATTAAAGCCTTTTCTTTTTCCTTAATCTCTGTCTCCAATTCTTTCCTCCTAAATTCCAAATTGCGTCTATATTTATTATTAAGATATATCAACACACCTCTCATATACGCCTTACTAGCATCCCATACCATTTCCATAGAAGTACCCTTATGCATATTCGTTTCAAAAAAAACCTTCATCTGTTTCTTACACTCTTCCACGTTTTTCTGATTTCTAAACAAATTCTCAATTAAACGCCAGGAACGTCGTTCTCTACTGTCTTTTCCAATCTCTAACCAAACTGGGCTGTGATCAGACATAGTCTTTGAACAAATCTTTATCCTCTTAGTTCTAAAAAAAAGGTCATTAGACAATAGTATAAAATCAATCCTGGAAAAAGATTGGTGTCTATCAGAAAAGAAAGTATAGTCTCTTTCTTGTGAGTTCCTTTCCCTCCAAACATCACGTAATTCCATATCGTCCATCATCTCAAAAAAAGATTTAGGCAATTTCGCATGACTTGGGGTACTTCTGTAAGATCCACTCTTATCCATTTGTACATTCAAAACACCATTCCAATCTCCCATAAAAATAAAAGATTTGTAATCCAATTGGGTAATCCTGCTGTGTAACAAACTATAAAAGTCAGCTTGCTGTTGATTGGGCGCGTATAATCCAACCAAAAGAGTTCTTTTACCTTCTAGTAACAAGTCCACAATAACATATCTTCCTTGTTGATCAGCTTCAATTAACTCTGCTGTAATTGTATTC
This sequence comes from Daboia siamensis, assembly GCA_024449315.1. Lineage (NCBI taxonomy): Eukaryota > Metazoa > Chordata > Lepidosauria > Squamata > Viperidae > Daboia > Daboia siamensis. The sequence goes on from JAKJMR010000104.1 coordinate 2,775,616, forward strand.
TTGACATAAATAACCACTCCATTTTTCTTGTTAACTGCAGAGGCAATAAATTGTGTACCTAGTCTTGAATTTGATAAATACTTTTGGTCCATAACTCTAATATGTGTTTCTTGTAAGCAAATAACGTCAGTCTTAAATTGGTTTAAATATTGAAAAATTTTCTTTCTCTTTTGTGGTGAGTTTAATCCATTAACATTCCAAGTTAAAAACTTAGTCACCATTTCTGGCAACCCGAAGCTTTTGAAGCGCATCTTCCAGAATCCCTTTTACATTTTTAGGTTGTGCTCCTCCCACAGCTTGGCTATAGGTACATTTTGAAGGTTCCACAACATTCTGCTGGGCTTGGTCTTGGTCACGCCTGGCTCGTCTCGAAGCAGCTCGGGTGACCCTCTGGTCCTTTGCTTCTTCTACTGTTGAAATTTGAATCACTCCTGGTGCTGTCTCATCTATCTGTATTCCTTCAGCATCATAAGACTTTCCCTCCTTTATTGATTCCAGAAGTGGTATAGGAATTGCTTTTAAAACATTGCTATAAAAATCACGTGCCTGCAGGACCGTAGCGAGACGGTATCTTGTATCTTCAAACATTACCACCATACCCACTGGAATCTCCCATCTGAACCTGACATCGCGTCGCTTAAGCTCATGTGCTAGAAATGCAAATTCCTTTCGTTTCCTTAGGATTTTTGGAGGGATCTCTTTTAAAACCAAAACTTCTTGGTCAGCAATCACAAGCTTTGTATTGTAAGAAACTTGAATAACTTCATTCCTGATTGCTCTCTTTGTAAAGTAAACAACCACATCTCTAGGTAATTTCCTTTGTCTCGCAATCCAGGAGTTAACACGGAAAATTTTGTCTATATCTTCTGCAATTTCTTCAGCTGGCCTTCCCAGCACGTCTTCGAGAGCAACAGAAACTAATTTTTTCAAATCTTCCTTTAAATTCTCCTTAAGACCCCTTATCCTCACAGCAAACTCCATTTCATGATATTGTACCAATGTCAAGTCATAATCAATTTTATCCACCACATTCTCAGTCTCTAGTATCTTTGCATCCAGTTTAGTATTATTTTGAGTGAGATCCTCCACTCTTTCGTTAAGGCGTTCAATACATGTCGCCATGCCTTGAAATGCAAGCAAGATGTCCTCCCTCATTACTGTAAATTTTTCTGTCAGCTTCTCATCCATCTTCTCATCTATCATCTCAGCCAAATGCTGTGAATGTTTTTCCAAAGCATCTTCCAAAACTTTAACTGTTAAGACAGGCGAAGGTAGAGGTGCAGGAGGTGCTAACACTTGCGCTGAAGAATGCGGCAGGGGGGAAGCCCCCGCAGTTTTAGGAAGTTTAGAAGAAGATTTAGCCGCCATTTGTTCCCCCTTTTGCAACTACGCACTTTCACTTTCTAAGTCTTCAATGTAGATTGAGCCAAAGTTCAAAAGTTCACTTACTCCTTGTTCTCTTGCATCGCTCTGCCTGCTTTCATTAACTTCCAAAGTCCATTCTTGTAGGCAGGGATGGTTGCGTTCGCCTTGTTCTGCTCCAGGAAAAACGGAGCAGACACGCTGCGCGGCCCGGAGAAATCCAAGCTTCGGGGGGGCTCAATCTTCCAGCCGCCAGAGCTTTAAGCCCTGACGGCCCCAGAGAGCCCTTCCCCTACTTGGAAACTCACCCCCTCCTCTTCTCCCGAGGAGGGGGCTTTCGAACCGCCAAAACAGCTGATCGGCGCTGTTTTCGGCGGTTCTACAAAGCCGCGAAGCTGACAAGCTAAAAGCAGCTGTCGGCGGCGGCGCCTTGCCACCCGGAAGTCTCGTCTTTGGGGTTTCTTAAGATGTTGGCTATTTTTTGGTCGGTGCCGAAGGCTGTCTTGATATTGTGTTTGTGGAGAATTTTGCTGATTTTATCTGTGGTGTCTTTAGTATAGGGGAGGAGGGCGATGCCATTGTCCTGTTCTGTGTCTTGGTTCTTGGGGGGGTGTCTCCCTTTGGATTAGGTTGGTAATAGGCACTTGGGTGAAGAGGGATATGACTTTGAAGCTCACGAGTAGGTCGCTGAGTTGCAGGTTTTGTTTCTTTATTGTTTCTATGAAGTGGAGTGAGTTTTGTACGTGTGAGGTGATGGATTTTGTGTAGCATCAGTACTATTACCAAAACAAATTGTTTCAATCCAATTGAACACCAGGTATATAGTTGTGGGGGAAACACCTGGGAAAGGGGAAAGTAAGCAGGCAGTTTTGGCAGCTAAAATTCAGATCTGCCTTTTTCTATCTTGTAACCACCTGCCATTAGTAAAAGTATTCTTTTCACTATGAATGCAGTCAAAGGCTCTTTCTTAATGATCAAGTCCTACATTTACAACATTTTTTTCCAAAAAAACCAGTGTTTATTTAATGACCACAGAATTTGCTTAATGCCCCAGCATTAAGCCCTAGCATTCACTTTATGACTGCCATGTTTGCTTAACAACAACAGCAAAAAGAGTCATAAAATGGGGTCCACTTACATAGTGACCCACTTTATGACTGTCACAACTTATGACCATAATCGTGGGCTTAATTACAATAGTAACTCAAGGATCACCTCTATTGTATTAGTCCAAGTTAAAATTGCTTTTTGTGAGATGTCCAGCTATGCAACTTTAATTAATAAATGAAAAAGTATAATTTTTTTTATCTTTTTTCCTCTAAGAGGAAGAAAGGAAAAGATTGTGCATCCCAACTTCAAGCGTATCAAAGTTTAAGATTGTCTAAAGTGTTTTGGATTGTTTTGGTGTCAATTTTATTCTTAAAGCATATGGAACCCATTATGGAGTTGATTCTGTTATTCTGCTTTTGAGGCAAGACTGTGTCTGCTTTCCATTTTATCAAGCAATGTTTCAGCTTTTATATTGATTTTCTGTTGCCAAAGAACACTTTCTCCATTTTCACTTATAGTTTTTGGCTCAGACCAAGAAATGCAACTGGGTGAAAGATGAAACATGCTACTCTGTCAAATCAATGGTTCATCTATATCAGTAATGTTTCTCTTACAATAGCTAAAATCCAAAATAGATGCAGAATGAAACAGACCAGTTAAAAACAAATCAGATCAAGATTTTCTTCTATCAAAAACTTGGCTATATTATTATTGGCCATCCTATGAAAGCTGCAATTAGAAAATTGTGGAAATATAGCTTTCCAGTTTAGATATAAGCATACATTAGAAGACAGACTGGGACTTGGAATTAGCATACAAAACTTCTCATATTAATTCAAATTTCTCTTTGATTTTAGAGCTTTACAGAATACAATTTGATGAGACTGTAAACTCCAAAATCAGCTGTCTATGAAGGAAGAGTCACTATTAAAGTATCTGAAGACTAAATGGGGATATGTTTTCAGCTTTTTGTGTATAAGAAATTGTTTACTCTTTTTTTTCCTGGACTGAATTGTTCTGTTTCCTATACCAAATTTCTTTTAGAAACTTTCTTCCAGATTTTGTAGAACTGAAAAATCAATTTATATTCCTTTAAATCTCATATAATTCTTTTGTATATTATGCTTTTTCTATGGATCAGTATTTACCTCTCCTAAGAATGATAAGAATATATTAAAATGTTGCTTCCCTTACCCAGTTTAACAACATAATTCCTGATTGAAGCATTTTTACCTCATGTTTTATTGCAATTCATACAATATTTTGGGTCTCAGGCAATAATCAATAGAAAGTTCAGAAAATACTGTGCAATTTAGCTGGATGATAGTTTCTTATTTTATTTTACTATTTTATATAATTGATAAAATACAGATTTATAGTCATGCTCTACAGATTTATGGATTGTAATTCTGTACAAAAACTCTGTCTGTCTGTCTGTCTGTCTGTCTGTCTGTCTGTCTGTCTGTCT
>JAKJMR010000104.1:2786289-2808042 GCA_024449315.1 Daboia siamensis
ATATATATATATATATATATATATATATATATATATATATATATATAATGTATATGTATATGTGCATATACAACACATAAATATATAATAACATAACGAATACATTTTAGCATATGTATCGTGTTGTATGATGCAAATACATAAGGTGAGTCATTAGCACTATGATATAAATAGTCTATCTTCACCCCTCCACTCTTTAGATCCCTGTGTCAATATAGAGACCATTTAGTCATTTGTTTATTGTTGGAAGTGGTTTATACAACTGGTGGCAGTGCATTTTTTTTTTTAAAAAAAAAAATCATGTTAGAAACATGAACATGGGAAAGTTCAGCACACTGAAAGAAGAAATTAAAGAATTCAATATTGGCATCTTAGGCAACAGTAAATTAAAATGGACTGGATTTGGACAGTTGCAATAATAAAACCATACAACTCAGAACATGAAAACCAAAGAAACAATGATCTTGCTTTTATAGTCAAGAAGAATATGGCAAACACAGTACTTTGACTTTGACAGACTTACAATGAAGTCAATGACCAAATGATATAAATTAGATTCCATAGACAACCCTTTCCCCTTCATGGATTACTGCCTTGTTGTGGTGAAGGGGCTTGCGTAATTCAATGAAGCTATGAACTATGCCGTGCAGGGCCACCCAAGACGGAAAGGTGATAGCAGAGAGTTCTGACAAAACGTGATCCACTGGAGAAGGAAATGGCAAACCACTCCAGTATCTTTGCCATGAAAACCCTATGGACAGTACCAAAAGGCAAAACGATATGACACTGGAAGATGAGCCCCTCAGGTTGGAAGGCGTCCATTATGCTACTGGGGAAGAGCAGAGGGCTAGTACTAATAGCGCCAGAAAGAATGAAGCAACTGGGCCAAAGCCGAAAGGACGCTCAGCTGTGGATGTGTCTGGGGGTGAAAGGGAAGTCCGATTCTGTAAAGACTTTTTCTCCATAGGAACCTGGAATGTAAGATCCATGAATCAAGGAAAGCTGGATGTGGTCAAACAAGAGATGACAAGATTGAACATCGATATCTTAGGTATCAGCAAACTAAAATGGACAAGAATGGGTGAATTTAATTCAGATGACCATAAGATATAGTACTGCAGTCAAGAATCCCTCAGAAGAAATGGAGTAGCCTTCATAGTCAATAAAAGAGTAGGAAAAGCAATACTGGGATACAATCCTCAAAATGACAGAATGATCTCAGTTCGAATCCAAGGCAAACCATTTAATATCACAGTAGTCCAAGTCTATGCCCCAACCACCAGTGCTGAAGAGGATGAAATTGACCGGTTCTATGAAGCCCTACAGCACCTTAGAGAACTAACACCAAAAAATGATGTTCTTATCATCATGGGAGATTGGAATGCTAAAGTAGGAAGCCAAAAGATAACCAGAATAACAGGGAAGTTTGGCCTTGGAGTGCAAAATGAAGCAGGGCACAGGCTGACAGCATTCTGTCAAGAGAATACGATGGTCATAGCAAACATTCTTTTCCAACAACCCAAGAGACAGCTCTACACATGGACATCACCAGACGGTCAATACAGAAATCAGATTGACTATATGCTCTGCAGCCAAAGATGGAGAAGCTCTATACAGTCAGTAAAAACAAGACCAGGAGCTGACTGTGGCTCAAGCCAAGCACTAGGCCACTCAGGTATGAATTAAATCATATCCCTGTTCAATATACAATAGAGGTGACAAATAGATTTAAGGAATTAGATGTGATAGACAGAGTGCCTGAAGAATTATGGACAGAGGTTTGCAACATTGTACAACAGGTAGCAACCAAAACCATCCCAAAGAAAAAAAAATGCAAGAAAGCAAAATGGCTGTTTGAGGAAGCTTTGCAAATAGCTGAGGAAAGGAGGGAAGCGAAAGGCAAGGGAGAAAAAGAAAGATACGCCCAATTGAATGCAGAATTCCAGAGAATAGCTAGAAGAGATAAGAATGCCTTCTTAAATGAACAGTGCAAAGAAATAGAAGAAAACAATAGAATAGGGAGGACCAGAGATCTTTTCAAGAAAATTGGAGAGATGAAGGAAACGTTTCATGCAAAAATGGGCATGATAAAGGACCAAAATGGCAGGGACCTAACAGAGGCAGAAGAGATTAAGAAGAGGTGGCAAAATTACAAAGAGGAACTATACAAGAATGAGCTTAACCTCCCTGATAACCACGATGAGGTGGTCACTGTCCTCGAGCCAGACATCCGAGAATGTGAAGTGAAGTGGGCCTTAGAAAAGCTGAGCAACAACAAAGCTAGTAGAGGTGACAGTATTCCAGCTGAGCTATTCAAAATCTTAAAAGACAATGCAGTAAAAGTGCTACACTCAATTTGCCAGCAAATTTGGAAAACTCAACAGTGGCACAGGATTGGAAAAGATCAGTTTACATTCCAATTCCAAAGAAAGGCAGTGCTAAAGAAGGTTCAAACTATCGCACCATTGCACTCATTTCTCATGCTAGTAAAATCATGCTTAAAATCCTACAAGCTAGACTTCAGCAGTATGTGGATCAAGTACTACCAGAAGTACAGGCAGGATTTCGAAGAGGCAGAGGAACTAGAGATCAAATTGCCAACATACGCTGGATCATGGAGAAAGCTAGGGAGTTCCAGAAAAACATCTACTTCTGTTTCATTGACTATGCTAAAGCCTTTGATTGTGTGGATCATAACAAACTGTGGCATGTTCTTAAAGAGATGGGAGTACCAGACCATCTTATTTGTCTCTTGAGAAACCTATATGTAGGCCAAGAAGCAACAGTGAGAACTGGACACGGAACCACTGATTGGTTCAAAATTGGGAAAGGAGTCCGGCAAGGCTGTATACTGTCACCCTGCCTATTTAACTTATATGCAGAGCACATCATGAGAAAGGCAGGGCTAGATGAATCAAAAGTTGGAATTAAGATTGCCGGAAGAAATATCAACAACCTAAGATATGCAGATGATACCACTCTAATGGCAGAAAGTGAAGAAGAACTAAAGAGCCTCTTGTTGCGGGTGAAGAAGGAGAGTGCAAAACCTGGGTTGAAACTTAACATTAAGAAAACCAAGATCATGGCATTCAGCCCTCTCAATTCCTGGCAAATAGATGGGGAAGAAATGGAGGTAGTGACAGATTTTATTTTCCTGGGCTCCAAGATCACTGCAGATGGGGACTGTAGCCAAGAAATTAAAAGACGCTTGCTCATCGGGAGGAAAGCCATGACAAATCTAGACAGCACACTAAAAAGCAGAGATATCACCCTGTCAACAAAAGTGCATATAGTCAAGGCTATGGTCTTCCCAGCTGCAATGTATGGCAGTGAAAGTTGGACCATAAGAAAGGCTGAAGGCCAAAGAATTGAGGCCTTTGAACTATGGTGCTGGAGAAGACTCCTGCGAATCCCTTGGACTGCAAGGCGATCAAACCGGTCAGTCCTAGAGGAGATCAACCCTGACTGCTCTTTAGAAGGCCAGATCCTGAAGCTAAAACTCAAATACTTTGGCCACCTTATGAGAAGAAGGACTCACTGGAGAAGAGCCTAATGCTGGGAAAGATTGAGGGCAATAGAAGAAGGGGACGACAGAGAATGAGGTGGCTGGATGGAGTCACTGAAGCAGTAGGTGTGAGCTTAAATGGACTCCAGAAGATGGTAGAGGACAGGAACGCCTGGAAAAACGTCCATAGCGTCGCGATGGGTCGGACACGACTTCGCAGCTAACAACAACAACAACAAGACAAACCTTTAATACAATGTTTATCTAAATTAAACTCCAATCCTTGATAGAGATGAAGAAACAGTTGAGTTTTATGGCCAAGTTCAATCTGAAGTTAATGGAATATGCAAGCAAGATGGACTCTTGGAGACTGGAATATGAAAGAATTAGACCATTTAACATTGGGTATTATATATCAATTGAGATTATTCATTGTGGTTCAATAGTATCTTAGATGTGCTGTGCATCTCAACATCAGCTGATGTTGATGTTGGGAAACTGTCCTTCTCAAGTCTTGCACATGAGCTTCTGGCAGGTCTGATTAAGCATTGTGGAAACTGGATACCACACTTCAATCTGATCCTGTAGAGTTCATTTTGAAATTCTTAATGAAAGAAGAAAGGGAGAGAAGGGGTAATTCCTATTTTACCTTAATGATCCATGGAACCACATAATATTTAGGACTTGTAGGAGCAGAAGCTTAAGTGCCCACAAGGATTATTATCCTACTTCTTAATTATTACTGGTCCATAGTGTGTCAGGGCACCAACTGTCACTGCTGCCTTAAAATAAGTAAAGAAAAGAATGAGGAAGAAGACTGTTTTCTTCTTTTTTGTGAATCCCCCAGGTTGGCATAGCAATGTAATCAATTTATTTCTTGTTTGGGGAGAAAAGGAAATGAATTGGCTCATGGCCAAAACTGATCATGTTAAAGTAACTTTCATTTTTCTGCTATTTCTTTGATAGATTTTACTTTTATTTATTTTATTTATTTTAATTCCCTTTATATCCCGCCCTTCTCCGAAGACTCAGGGCGGCTTACAAGCTTAGCATATAAATATATAGTCCCATCTAATTGAAATGATTGTTCCCTACACCATATTTATCCAAATATATTTCATAACAAAAGGAAATGCTTCCTGCATGTGAAAGCAACATCATGTATATTTCTTAATTAATGTTTCAATAGTTGGCAAAGGATACTTTGCAAAGCTCATCCAATGATTCTGACTGTAATTAAGCTTTGAGTAAATGACATGGAGCTTCTTTCTTTTTCCTCATAACATGGCTTCTGTCGCTAGAAGAAAACAATAGCAACAATGCCAGGCTGTCTTTTGTTTTCCCTCAATTGGCGCTCTCTTTAATTAATAGAAGGTTAAAATAACACAGTAATAATCAGCTTATTGGATTTTAAAGCATGTGACACCTAGTCTATTTATTATAATGACATTTATGAAAATGGCTTGATGCCTATCATTATAATTACAGAGATTGAACAGAAGGTATAAAAGCCTCCTGTAAGGAACCCAAGGGATGCTATACAACTAGGATCTGTTAAGATGCAAGGGCAAACTAGACTACAACAATGAAAGACAATACAGGCATGAAGGGCATTGATTTAATAGAATGCAGAAACTCAGTACAGCACAGGACCAATCCTGACACTTTGTTCTATGATGCTAATGCTAACATCCTCACACATTAAATGGACTTTTTGGACATTCACTCAGTTAATACTCTTTTTCACCATGCATTTTGGAATAAATACTAACAAGGTGGGCTTATTATAAAGACAGTTAATAAAAATAACCAAAACAGTAATTATACCTGGAAAATAGACTCTACCCATGGGATAAACAGAGTTCTATTTCATCAGGTAAAATCTGCTTATGTAAATCCAAATAAAATGGAGCAGTTAATTCTATTATTAATTCTTGTATAATGTTAGCAGGCTCTTATCAAGTAAATAAAAGTACAGAATGTAGAGAAGAGCAGTTCAATTTTATTAATGAATATTCATTATTATTTATCCAGAAATCTATCAGAAAACTAAATAAATATATAATGGCCCATTTTGTTTTCCAAGTCTCCAGATTAAATGACTCTCTTCTCAAATTAATGACTTTTAAAATATCTACATCTATTGCCTGTCCTATCCTGTACTCTTAACACAGGCTTATTTAAAATTCAGTAGGAATATTTAAAATACTTTGATTGAAATAGAAAGGAATTAACGTTGGGTTGAAACTAAAAATCAAGAAAACCAAGATCATGGCATCCAGCCCTCTCAATTCCTGGCAAATAGATGGAGAAGAAATGGAGGTAGTGACAGATTTTATTTTTCTGGGCTCCAAGATCACTGCAGATGGGGACTGTAGCCAAGAAATTAAAAGACGCTTGCTCATCGGGAGGAAAGCCATGACAAATCTAGACAGCACACTAAAAAGCAGAGACATCACCCTGTCAACAAAAGTGCGTATAGTCAAGGCTATGGTCTTCCCAGTTGCAATGTATGGCAGTGAAAGTTGGACCATAAGAAAGGCTGAAGGCCAAAGAATTGAGGCCTTTAAACTATGGTGCTGGAGAAGACTCCTGCGAGTTCCTTGGACTGCAAGGCGATCAAACTGGTCAGTCCTAGAGGAGATCAACCCTGACTGCTCTTTAGAAGGCCAGATTCTGAAACTGAAACTTAAATACTTTGACCACCTAATGAGAAGGAAGGACTCACTGGAGAAGAGCCTAATGCTGGGAAAGATTGAGGGCAATAGAAGAAGGGGACGACAGAGAATAAGGTGGCTGGATGGAGTCACTGAAACAGTAGGTGTGAGCTTAAATGGACTCCAGAAGATGGTAGAGGACAGGAAGGCCTGGAGGAATGTTGTCCATAGGGTCACGATGGGTCGGACACGACTTTGCAGCTAACAACAACAACAACAACAATGTACATTTCTTGCTATTAAGGTAATATGAGGTCAAAAACTCTTCTAAGAGCAGACTATTTATATATTTATCAGCTGCACTATTTAGCTATTTAGTGCTATTATCTAGGAAGACCCTTTCAACTAAAAAGGCTAGATATTAAACTTTTCACATATGAAGGGTTTAAGTCGGCAACCAAGACATCAGAGAAAATATTTCCTCTCAAATATAGTCCTGTTCTTTAGGCATTGTCTTAAGTTCTAGGTGTTTTCAATGAGAAAGCCTCAGCCAGTAGATCCAATGTTTAGAAGTTATGGGAATTTCTTTTCAAAACACTTTGAAGTACTAAAGGAATGAAACCCATCACACTCAGTTGTCTTTCTTGGTGGTGGAAAAGAAGTGTTTTATTCAGCCTGGACTGTTGCTATTGTATCAGCCTCCCTGCTTCATAGCAAGTTTCCTGTCTGAGCTTTTTGACTCTGTGGCCAGGTTGGCAGTAGCATTTCCCAGGCTTATGGTCCTTCAACTTGCCTTCTCTAGTGATGGTGTTTAAGGTACTCAAGAAGTTATGGCCTTCTTGACAGGCAAAGGCCTGTCCCAAGTCATCCATTGTCTGGTGAAAGAGGGATGAGGGAAGTGCATCCTTGCTTTTCTTGACCTTTCAGTGGTTTTCAATATCATCACTCATAATATCCTTCTGAACTTTTCAGGTCTTCTCTCCCTTCTTATTTAACATGTACATGAGCTGCTAGATGAGGTGATCCAGTTGTTTGGGGTGAAATATCATTAGTATGCTGATAATACCCAGATTTATATCTTCAACACAGGCTGCCTGACTGATGCTGTGGAATCTTCTTCCAATGCTTGGAACTGCAGAACCCTGGAAGGCGTACAAGGAAGACTGAGAGTCTTTGAGTGAAACACTTCTGCTCTCAAGGTTTTTCCATCTTTGGGAATAGATAGGGTGGCACTGCCTTCACCAATGTCAGTATACAATCTCACAGTTGGAAAGTATTGAGCTCTGAGAATTGATTGTAAGAAGATACATGATAGAAAGTAAGCTAAATGTTTTTCCTTGCCTTCAAAATGTGACAATTTGCCAGTTTCCCTTCTTCAAATGTGTAGCAAGCTTCATGCACTGTTTAACAGACTAACAGTCCAACCACATAAAGCAGATTACAACCAGAAAGTTTTCAGGGCTCCAAATCATGAATTCACATTTTCTACCTGTAAAAATATCTTATTTTCTACATTAAGGATGACAATTTTTATTACATCAGGCCATGTAACAGACTTTAAGGTGTAGATCTTCACTATACCTTAATGGGACAAGCTGAGGGGAAGCTGCAGAACCTGTCAGTCAAGGAATTTCAGCTAGCAAGGTCCAAGAGAAGAGCTTTCTCTGCCATGGCTCTTGTCCTTTGGAACATCTTACCTCCCAGGGTGAGCTCTGCTTCCATCCTCCTGACATTCCCTAAGGGCCTAAAGACTTGGCTTGGGGTCCTAAAGGGGAAGTATCATGCTGGAGATGGTTAATGGACCAATATCTATGGAGATTCTCAGTCATCCAGGTCATGGTTGTCCTGAGGTCTAGATCATTTAGGCACCAAGCCTTGGCTGTACCCCCTTTGCCCCCAGCCACCTGCCACAGCAGATTTACAGCCAGCTTTTCTCCTCTGCTGGCCATTCTCCACAGCAAATGCCCCTCCACCCCTGCCCCTTCAATCCCTTTCCATTCGCCCAGACATCGTTTGACTTGGGCATTTTGCTGCACGGAACAAATAGCCCCCAGTCAATTGGGTGGTTGGCAGCAATGATGACACTGGGTGGAAGATGAGCAAGAGGATTCTGGGAGGGCAGTGTGCAGTATGATGAGTGGCAGGGTGGGGGAGATAGCAAGATTTGCTGTGGCACATGGCTGCTGGCATTGCAGGGGGTGCAGCAGGCAAATGGTGATGCTGTGCAGTTGCTGGCATTGCAAGGGGGCAACTGTGGTGGTGCACAGAGTGATGCAGTATAAGGCCTGAATCCAGGTGCAGAGGCAATGGCAGAGAGGAGGGATTAAAATAGGAAACCCCTTCCCACTCTGCCCACTCTGCCCCATGTGAACCCATCACCACCAACCTCTGATAGCTTAAAAAAAACCCCTGCAGAATAGCGGCTTCAAATTTTGACCCACCACCACCACCATTGCCTCTGCGCCTGGACTCCAGCCTGATGCCTAATGGGCTGTTCGGGCTGTTCAGTTGCCCCCCCATCATGCAGCCCATCCTGCTGGCTTCATGCTGAACAGGCAATTACCTGCCCCCCCTTTTACACCACTCCTATCCCCACAATGCTAGCAGTTGTGCCAGGCTGGTCTCCTCCCCGCTTTTGTTTCCTGCCTCATTGGAGTTGGCTGATTGTGAGTCAAGCCATCTCTGTGAAGCACCCCCAGAAGCACCCCTCCCTTCCTGCTTGTCTGACTCCCCAGTGCTTATCTGACTCTCTCTCCACTCGCCTCTGGCCCTGGTGACAAATCCATGCAGATCCGAGTAGCAGGATGCTTTCATGCTGCAGTTTTGCCATTTTTGACACCTTCTTTTTATCACTCAGGCCACAAACTCCTTTGCACAGCCTATCAGAAGCATGCTCTGCAGCAACCCATTTGGTCAGAAAGTGTAGCCTCTTTAAAAAATAAACCTTGTGGAGTAGCCATAGCAGTTTAAAAAAAAAATAAAATCCTGCATTGCATACTGCACAACCCACAGCTCCTGCAGTTGTCCCACCCATTGCCAATCACACGCAGCACCATTGCTTCTGCCTGCCACCTGATTGGCTGGGGGCTATTTGTCTCATGAAAGGAAAGGCCTGCGTCAAATGGTGTCTAGGCAAATAGGTAGGGATGAAGGGCGAAGGGCGGAGGACCAGGGGCACATGGGCTATGGATAATGGCCAGGGGAGGGCCAGCAGAGGAGGAAAGCTGGCTATAAATCAGCTGAAGCAGGTGGCAGGGGGCAAAGGTGATGCAGCCAAGGGTTGGGGCCTAAATGTCCCATTCTGTTGTCCCAAAGGTTCTTTTTCAAGAGACAACTGGAATTTCATGTTTTTCTTTGAAGCTTCCTCATCCAAGAAGCTTCTTCGGCTGTGTTATTAATGGACTACTAGAAGATCCTACCATCCTGTTCCCTCCCTTCCCATCTTTTTACCATAACTTTAATTATAGTCCATATTTTTATTACACACATAGAGAGAGAGATACAGAGATATACATAGAGACAAGAGAAACATACACAGAAAGACACAGGCATACATAGAGACACACAAATGCAGAACACACAAACACAAATCCAGTTCTATTGCTTTTAATCTTGTAAGCTTTCCAGAGTAACCTTGCAAGAAGATGGCTGGCAAACAAACTAAACAAACAAACAAATAAATACTGGCAAGTAAAAAGTCCAAAATGGGAATTATGCCAAAGTTCAAGTAACTTAGGAATAGTTCATGTTCTCAAGCTTATTTGAAGTAGACATCTCAAGTCACCAAAATTCCCTTCCCATCACCTATGGCTTCCCCCACATATGGCTTCCAACCACTGCAATGCAGTACAAGATAATTGCTGTATAGGCAAATGATTTGTTCTACTATATTCTTTCTTGGTCAGTCAGTCCTCATTTGTAATATTGTGAATAAATGTGTATATCATAATGTAAAGAAGACATTGAGAACCTGGAATAAATTCAAAAAAGGGCTAAAAGACTAGAAAGCAAGTCCTATGAGGAACAATTGAAGAAGCAAGTAGGTTTAGCTTGCAGAAAAGAAGACAGCAGGCTTCAGATATCTATTGAATTGTCATATAGAAAAGGGAGTAGACAAATTCTCTGTAGCTTTGGAGGCCAGGGAGAATCAATAATCTGAAATCACAGGGAAGTAAATTCAGAAGAGATATTAGGAAGAATTTTCTTACAATAAGAGTTGTCAGCCAATGGAGTAATTGACTGATAAAGTCGCTTGTGCTGGTTCTGTCCAAAATGCTATAGCAGAACTTATCTTGGTCAAAGAGTTAGGCAAAGAGACCTCTGAAATTTCTTCCATGATTTTATGATCTCTCGGCAGCATTCTGAAGAAATAGATCAAAACTAAGAGGTTGTTGAAAACCAGAATTACCAATCAAGTGACATCAAACCCATAAAATTAGCTTTGGTAAAGTGAAAAATCTAGTCCAAATCATCCTTAGAAATTATTTAGATCCAATGCATCCCACATCAGTATAAATATGCTGAAGCACAGAACAACTTGCACTAATGAAACCAAGTTTTAAATTTTGTCCCATGGACTCTGCACACCAAAGATATCTTCCAAATTCTTCTTCTGGCTGCTGGGAGAACCTTATGAAATTGTGCTCATAAATGGGGGAGCATTTAAGACTGAAACAATTGTAAACATTCATGTGTAAATTTCATTTTTTAAACCAGCCTTTGAGAATTTGTTACCATTAATCATTCAATTCAATCTTTATAAAGCAGAGGTAGAATCCATGTTCTCATTGGCATGCATGTTAACATTTTATGTATATCTAAATGCATTAGAAATAAGGCCTTATTTTACAATATTTACAACCCGTTTGGCAATTAATTACAAGTGTCTCTATATGTTTATGCATGTGTATGTTTGCTTGCTATCCTCTGAATCAATATGCAATTCAGCCTAGACTAAATCCTTTCTACTCTTATTTTTCTATAAATTTATTGCTCCTCACACAGTGCTCTGAAGTATAATTAAGTCAGGGACTGCATCTTGATTACTCTAATTATTCCACATTATGATAGTGAGGCATTCACGCCAGTACAGCTAAGCATTCATTAAATTTATATTCTAAATCCCCTCCCGGAAGGGATTTATGGATACCATCCCATACTATTTCATCAGAATATTTTGCCAGCTTAGATTCAACTCACTTGGGGATCCACTGATATTGTCCTCATCTTCATATCATCTCTTGGCCAGAAGGGATGACTAATCTCTATGGCATGTGGGGTATTCAAAAGGACCACTTCTAAGACTTGATGTCAGGTTTAGAATGAATCTTTCTTTACAAAGTTTACAAAGAGTTTAAAGGGCAATATATTTGGAATTTAACTCCTTCATGTAACATTATAAAGCATTTATATAATCTATCCTCACCACATACCCTTAGATATGCCTTTTCCTTTCAGCAAGAGTTAAGAATACAAAATCTTTAATATAGAAAATTTACTCTTTGGAAGCAACTATCTAATACTGAAGTTAGTGTTTCTCAAAGTGTGTCAATGTGTCAAGCTTTTAATATTCTTTCTTGATATTTAGTTTGTGTTTGTCTCATCTCCTGATTGTAGTCACTGAAGGATACCAGAAAACTTGTTTAAGATGGCTTGCTAAGGCTGAAGAATAGTTCAAGAAAAGCTAAGGTGAATTAAAGATGGACTTCATGATTACAAGGAGATCTTTTTTGCACTGAATCTCTGGAGAATTCCTGCAAGAGGATGTAATATTACCTCCATATTATACTGGACGGTTAGAGTAAGCATGGTGTTAAACTATTCCCTATATACAGTACTTTTGCATAGTGTGAAATACCATATGGATTCCATAATTCACTATAGAGGCTGGAATAAAAGAAACAGATTATTTATTACTCCGTCTTTCTCCATTTTCTGAATCATTAGCATCAAGAGGTTCCACTTTTAATTTCACATTCAGTTTATGCCCATTTCACCTATGTTGAAACAGGAGCAAGGCCCCTTGTTATATCTTAAGCATTTTTTTACGGATACCATATAATTATAATCGCTGATTAGAAGGCTATCTGGGGTGTTCTTACAATAAAAGCAGAACCATGCCAGCCATCAAGTTGCCTGATTCCAAGTAAACTGCTGCTGGTCAGGAACATTGCAGGGAAAGCTCAGTATAGGAGTTTCAAAAGATATATAGTGTAACCTTGCAGGACTGTCTCTCCCAAATTGTTTCTATACATCTTATCTGAACTAAGAGGAAAGGCATGTTCCACGTACCATGGGCTAGGGAGTTTCAGTTATCAGGGTTGGAGAGCTACCTTTTGATTGTCCTTATCACTGTTGGCCTTTTGTAAGGCCTTGGAAACTTGACTTTGTGCCCAATCCTGGGGTCCTCGGCATGGATTAGAGCCTATCTTCTGATTGTATCGATGATTCGTTAGATTATACCTGAGTGCTACATGTTTTTATTGGTTTATTATATTGTGTATTTCATGTATTTTATTTTTTAATTTTTTTTATTATAAACTGCCTAAAATCAACACAAAAGTGAAATACATCAAATTCATAATTATCAGGATTGTCCAGACTGGCACAGATGCTAGGTAACAGTGATGCTGAAGTATAATAGCACCATACGCTAAAGTGGTCCAAGTCTAGCCACTGCTTCCTTAGTATCAATAGTTATGAAAAAGCCAAAAACAAAAAAACAAAACCCAACCCCCCCCACACACACACACAAAAACCCCTCCATAACATAAATGAAGGGGAACCGTTGAACAAACAAAGTTGCGAGTACATGCAGTGTTTCAAGAATGAACATAGAAATTCACACGGTAAACTATAAAAAAGACAGAGCATAACAGGAGGCTAATTGAACAAGAATAGATCTGGGAAAACGTGTTTCCTTATCGATCAGCTGCCAGCCAGAGAAATATGAATGTATCAGCCACATGGTGTAGTGAGTTCTTCTTCACTAGAGGTCTTCAGGTGAAGATGGTATAATAGATCCTGGATTGAACAAGGATTGCATCAGAGATCTCTAAGGTAGCATCCCACTCTTAGATTCTCTGACTTAATACCCCTTTAAAATATCTATTTAATATTTCCCTTCTAAATAAATAATAATACCCCTCGTAATATGACATCACATTCTGTCATGAAGTGGTTATATAGTCCAATGATGTTCAGTACTATGCTGATCTGTCACAGACATTATTCAATCCCCAAAAACATTTTAAAAGAGTGTCTGGACTAACTGCATCTCACAAAGCCATTTGCAATGATAATAATCAAATTTCCATACCAAATTGGTTGTCACCTGATACAACAAGGATTACATTTGATAGCAATAGCACTTTGACTTATATAGCACTCCATAATGCTTTATAGCACTCTCTGAACAGTTTACGAATACTGGCATATTGCTGCCAACAATCTGGGTCCTTATGAGGATCAAATTCTTGGCTGTGGGAAGAGTTAACCTGCAATACTTCATTCCAACCACTGTGTCACCACAGCTCCTTGATACTATGATTTCTGAGCATCTGGTAACAAGCTATAGGACTTTATTTTCTCAGCTAAATGACAAGGCATCTTGACTATCCTAAGTGTGGGGCAGTGGTTAAACTCTTAGCCTAGGAACCAGGAGACTATGAGTTCTAATCCTGCCTTAGACATGAATGCAGGCTTGGTGACTTTAGGTCAGTCACTGTCTCTATGTTCATCACCTTGAGTTACTTATAAAATAATAATAGTGGGATTTTTAAAAAAGGCACAGAATTGCAAAGTGACTAGAAGACAAACAAAAATAAAAATCCAGGTCTACTGCTGAAAATAGGATAATTATTTAATGCTATTTTGAATCCAAACCCTCAATTTTAAAAATAGAAGTATCAGATTTGGAAAGAAAATAAAAGATTCAACCATTACTGTGAACAAAGGTTTATGGATCAATATTCATAATGTCCTGTTTTCATACTAAAACACTAATTCTTCACAGAAGCTTAATTAAAAGCATTGGAACATGAACTGAATGAGCAATTGGAAAAATCTGCACAGCTGGAAATGCATGACAGAAGTCTTTTCAAACTGTCAAGTGGAAATAGAAAAGGAGAGTCAAGATTTGTGAGAAAATTATCTTCTTAGCAAGAAAGTGCAGCAATTTATGGAGATAAACAACCAGACCAAACTGAAAGTAAAAAAGAATTGACTGAAAAGTCATTAAAAAGTGAATAGAATTAATTTAATTTAATTTAATATTTATATTTGTATACTGCCCTTCTCCCGAAGGACTCAGGGCGGTGAACAGGGCAATTAACAAAATACAAGAATACAAAGATTAAAAAGGATTAAACAAATGCCCAAAACTAACAACAATAAATTTAAAATGGATTAAAACTATATTAAAAAATCCCAACCCATCACCCATCAGGCCAGGCCGGCTTGTTCAAACAGGTAGGTCTTCAGATCGCGTCGGAAGGAGCGAAGGTCGGGAGCCGTCCGGAGCTCAACCGGCAGTTGATTCCACAAATCCGGAGTGCCCACAGAGAAGGACCTCCCCCTGGGGGCCACCAGACGACACTCTCTGACTGGTGGCACCCTGAGGAGGCCCTCTCTGTGGGAACGCACGGGGCGGAGGGAAGTCGATGCCGGCAGCAGGTGATCCCTAAGGTACTCCGGACCCATGCCATGCAGGGCCTTAAAAACCATAACCAAAACCTTGAATCTCACTCGGAAGACAACTGGAAGCCAATGCAGCTCACAGAGCAGAGGTGTAACATGGGAGTATCAGAAAACTCCCAACACGACTCTCGCGGCTGCATTCTGTACCAGTTGGAGCCTCCGAGTGGTCCTCAAGGGGAGCCCCATGTAGAGAGCATTGCAGTAGTCTAGATGAGAGGTCACGAGCACATGAGTGACCGTACGCAAGGCATCCCGGTCTAGATAGGGCCACAACTGGCGCACCAGGCGAACCTGAGCGAAGAATGAGATTACATGCTTAAAGCAAACAGATAGGAAAGTGTCATTGACAATTCTTCAGGTCACATACAAAGCACTCATTTCAGCATCAGTGTTGTTGAAACAAACTACTAATGTATCGCATTGGTTATGTTATCACCAAAGAATTGAATATAAAAATAAGGACAAAGGTAACTCAAGGTAAACCTAAGTGGAAAATTCATTTAGAATTGGAAATGGGAAAAAAAACAACTGCACATGGATTTGAGGAATTTGCAGACCTAAAACTAGGAACATAAAAAAAAAAATTAACAACAAAACTAGACTTTAAAAAAATGAGTATTGGGATCAAACCAATAAAGTTCAAGAAAAACCAAAACTGAGGATTGTGGCATTGTCAGGAATAAACAAGTGTATAATACTAGCATAAGCCCATACAAACAAACATTTACAGTTTAGAACACATCGGCATTGAGAGTTGATTTCTAATGAAGAATTGTGCATTTTAAAAGAGGAGTGACGGATCAACCCATAGAAACTAAGAGGACATAATAGATTTATATACAGAAAAAAAAAATGAATTAAAAAGAAAAAACTATGGAAAACTTAACCACCATAGAAGAAATAGTTCAGAAGAGTCAAAGTAAACCAAGTACTAGAGGGAACTTGGGATTGATGAGTTGCGTGGTTTTGAGCTTATATTTCAAAACAGCCAACCTGCATCCTATGCAAATTTAGCCATTGCACTAAAAAACATAACACATGAACACTGGTTCTTTTCTCTTTTGTTGTTAAAAAGAACACTGTTCATTTGTTAGGTGGAGGAACATTTTTAACAACAAAAGAGAAAGGAACCATATCCCCAAACTATTAACCAATAGCTTATTTGCCTATTATTTTTAGTCTTAATCGAACACGCAAGGTTATACAAAAATAATAATGAAAGCATGGGAGGAAAAGTTAATGCTTAATGAGAATGAATTAGAAAACAATAAAACAGAGCTGGAAGGGACCTTGGAAGTCTTCTAGTCCAGCCCCCCGCTCAAGCATGAGAATCTATACCATCTCAGACAAGTGACTGTCCAGTCTCTTCTTAAAAACCTCCAATGATGGACCGCCCAGGATTTCTGGAGGCAAGCTGTTCCACTGGTTAATTGTCCTCACTGTTAGGAATGTTCTCCTTAATTCCAGGTTGCTTGATTTATTGATATGAATTAGAACTCTAAGACTTCAGCTACTAGTGTTCATGAAGTGAAGATATTAGCAAAGACTTTCTCAGACCACAACCCAGTAATTTCAATTTTTGAAAATAAAAATGATTCTTTAATATGAAAATTGAATGTGATGTTGCAAAAAAAAAAGAGAATAGTGGATGATTACAAAAAGAAATTATTTTTTTTTAAAAAAAAATAACCTTAATAAAGTCATATAAGTAATATAAGCTTTTATATTTAGTGACGGTTCAAGGTTACTATGAACTCAGAATTAAAGATCCCACAGCTACCCCTTGCCCCCATGGTCACATGATTGCATTTTGGATGCTTGGAAACCAGCCTGCATTTATGGCCATTTGCAGAATGATATATCTTACAATTGAGAAGATAGAGAAGATATAAACCAAAGCTGTGCCTGAAAAACACCTCTCATCAAAAGAAGCATTTTACAGAAGGGGAAAAACAGACAAAGAAATATGGTTAATCAATCAATTTACATCAGAATAGAGCTGGAAGGGACCTTGCAGGTCTTCTAGTCCAGCCCCTGCTCTAGCAGGAGACTCGATATCATTTCAGGCAAGTGGCTGTCCAGTCTCTTCAAGTGATGAAGCACCCACAGTGTGTGAAGGCAAGCTGTTCCACTGATTAATTATCCTCACTGTTAGGAAGTTTCTTCTTAATTCCAGGGTGCTTCTCTCCTTGATCAGTTTCCAATTGTTATTTTTTTGTCTTGTCTTCTGGTGCTTTGAGAATAACGTGGCAGCCCATCAAATACTGGAATACTGCTATCATGTCCCCCCTAGTCCTTCTTTTCTCTAGACTGGCCATTCCCAAATCCTGCAACTGTTCTTCATATGTTTTCAACTGCAGGTCTTTAATCATCTTGCCCTTCTTTGCACTTTTTCCAAAGTCTCCACATAAAATGGTGACCAAAACTGGATGTAATATTCCATATGTGTCCTTACTAAGGCTTTATAAAGAGGTACTAATACTTTGAGTGATCTTGATTCTATGCCTCTGTTTATACAACCCAGGATTGTATTAGCTTTTTTGGCTGCTGCTGCACACTGCTTACTCATGGTCAAGAGATCATCCACTAGGACTCCAAGGTCCCTTCTCACAGTTACTGTTTTTGAGCCAGATCTCACCTAATCTGTATTTATACCTTTGGTTTTTCCTACCCAGGTGTAAAACCTTGCTTTTCTCCACCTTAAATATAATTTTGTTGTTCAAGTCTGTCAAGATCTTTTTGGATTCCAAGTTTGTCTTCTGGGGTGTTGGCTATTTCTGCCAGCTTACTGTCATCTGCAATGTTTAATGTTTAAAGAATTATTAGAGAATCACCAAAAAGGGTATAAAATCAAGAGATCAATTAATGGCAGAAGGATATAGTTGTCAATAGTTTTTTTTTTCATTTACAGTTATCAGAAGGATTGAAAATGGATAAAAAACCTTTATTGTTTGGATTAAAGACAAAATTTGAAGTGCAATTGTGTACAGATGATGAACCAGCAATTTCCAAAAGGAAACGGAAATAGAAGATCAGGTTAAAGAATGTACTGTATGATAAAGTGGAGTAAGAATTTTGGTTATAATATACAGATGGATCAATGAGAGGAATTGAAATTTACATTATGTTATGATCTTTAAAAGGATATTTATAAAAATAATATATCCTTGGTCCATGACACCACAGAAATTATTTAGAAGGTATAAAGGCATTCCAGATGTATGTTGGAAATCTGATTAGCATGAGACATTCTGCCATGCTTGGTAAACATGGGGGGAAAGCTACAAAATTTGGATTCAAATGCACACACATTGATACAGAGGACTTTAAAAATTACTATTCAACTGAAGCCATGACCTTTCTTTTAAGATTGATGGGTTAAAAAAGAACCACAAAAGATTATTTGAATGTATGATTACTGTGGTGAAATTATTATATGTACAAAGATGGAAAGATTCAGCACTACCCAAAATGGATGAACCATGGGAGAAACTGACAGAACTTGCTCAGATGGAAATTGACTTATTTGAATAATAAAAAGTCATTACTGACATACATCAATGACTGGAAAACCCTTATGGATTTTTTTTTTTTTGCATAAAAATAATTTTGTGACTTTTGATTTTGATGATTAGAAAAAATAAGCTATTGAAAGAAGGGAATTGCAATGTCATCTTGGAAAGAGTGCTTGATTAGAATTCTTTGTATAACTGCTGAGAGGAAAATCAGAAAAAACATTTCCTTATATTTCTTTTCACGTTTTCTGTTCTTCTGTTTTCTTTGCTCTGTCTCTTATTTTCTTTATCTTTTTCCTTTATTTCTGTTTTCCATTTTTATATTTACTATACAATTTTCTTTGAATGTACTTTTTTATTATATATATCATCATGTTTCCAACAAATACGGTCCTCAGCTTTCTTTTGCCAATTGGGCCCACAATACTTGCTTATGTTGTCAATCCATCTTGTTTTAGGTCTCTTTAATGGATGCTTTTTATCAAGTGGGATCCATTCTAGGACTGCCTTGGTCCACCTGCCATCAGGGTTTTTTTTTTTTTTTTGCTATGTAAAATGTTTTAATTACACACACACACACACACACACACAAACACACACACCAGATCAAATTGTCAGACATAAAATGCCTGGATACAGCAGAATCATACAGACTTAATACCATCACACCCCAAAACAGCATGAACAGAAGTTGTTACCCTGGCATTTATGCAAAAAGTATGAATTGGTAATCAATAAGAAGCATGAAGTCGCAGATAGCATCATTGAAAAATGACAGCAAAAATGTTATGGGATTGTAAAATTCAAACTCATCAAGGCCTGGACCACAACACACTAGACATTACTATTATTAAAAGGAATTTGATTGCCTAGGATTAGAAACATATTAATCTCTCCATTCTCCTTTCTATCAGTTGATGGTATGTTGATCCTAGTTTTCTCCTTCTGTGACAGATTTTATACAAAATGGTCCATTTCCTGAACAGATTTGAATCCATTTCTGGTAATACCCTAGAGATTAGTCTAACATCCAAGAAGTAAAATATACAGGCACAGGATGAATGGATGAAGTCACAACATCATAGCTTTAGAAAGAAAAAAGTTAGCAAGATAGTATGCCTCAAGCTATGAACCATAAACATGTTACCTTTCTATGCAGTGACTTTTGGACAGCTCATATTTTTCTCAGAAAACTGAATTTTTGATCCCTAAATCATGTGATGGAATACATTGGCTAGAAATAAACTGGCGTAATTGGTTTAAAGTATTGCTTTAATAGTTTTCAGGCTTTAAAGAAAGATGTGATCTTGGAAGCTGCTATTACTAGATTTATTATTTATAACTTCAAAATAGGAAAAAATTGGCTCTTTTCCTTCTTTTTTAAGCATATTGTCATTTTGGGGGGAAAATACAGTCTGTTCCTATCAAATAACTATACTTGATCTTAAAAGTAAACAGCAACAACAAAATTAGAATATGTGTTTTTAAAGAGAGCTAAAATATATCACTTAAGAAGGGTGACTTAAATAATGTCCAAAATAGGCAGAAAATGTATACCTGGTGGCTTAGAAGAATATTTAAAAATTCCAATGAAATTTATTCAGATCAAATTTCAGGGATTCCATAATTAATTTTGTTAATCCACACAAGTCAGGTTATTAGTTATAGGTGGCAACATCTAATGAATCTTGGTGGACCTCAAAACAAAAAAAAAAATGAAATAAGGTCAGAATGAGTGGAGAACTCTTGAAAATCCACAATATTAGAAAAAGACTAGACTAAGAAATTAGAAAGAAAAACAGGCAAGGCAGTATAGCAAATCCTCCCATATTGTTGCCAGAAACATGATAGACATTTCTATGAAGCCATAAGGAGTCAAACTCAAAGGAGACTTCACCGCTTTTATACTAGCATTAAACCCTCATCAGGAAGATGGGACATATAAGAAATTCCCCATGACTGTTTTTACCTCACCTATAGTATTTTGTGTCTATTGAACATGGTTGATTATAAATCTTTTAAGCTCCTCAGCAGACTTATTTTAATTGCATTCCTGTTGGAAAGAATAACTACTGGTACAATACGTAGTACTGAAGTGCCAGACTGATGTTATTTTTGGGTTATGGGAATCTTTCATTAAGTGTAAGAGCATTAGCCTCTGTGGTATTCCTGATCTTGTAGATTGGAGATTGGGCTGCCTGAAATGATAATTCTAATCAGGTAAAATGATGAAACTAATCAAATAGAATTGAAGAAGTGCAGAATGATGGATCATTTATGAAGAACATAAAAGAAATGCATTAATAGATCAGTTCAAAGGCTGTATTACTCTTCTCCATCTCCAGCTACTGCTCTCTCCAAGTCTATTGAGCTCACCCTCCAAATTATGGCTGTGCTAACTGAAATGTTAAAATGCGTTATAATTCAACACATTTGCAGAAGGAATGATCTTTTGAAGTTACCCATCCAATCTGAGGGAAAGGAAATTTGCAGAAAAGTTCTGAATATTTTTTCAGGGGAAGAAGACATTCTCCAACAATTTCTCAAGCTTGAACACACCCTTAAAGGTGATTTATAAAACTATTGCTGCAAAAAAAAACACAGCCTAATGTGGATGAAGTCCTCTCATTTCACACCTTGAAGTTTAAGTGATGAATGGAAAGTCAAGGAGGGGTCAGCCAGATTATTTCTACAGTGGCAAACAGGCCATTCCCATATACTCATTGGTTATCTCACACTAAGTAAACAAATACTACCCTTCAACCTCTGACATTCTTTTCTCCTTTGGTAGAATTTGTAATGCAAATTATACTTCATCAAATTGAATGAGGATTCTTATGCAACAATTTTTTTTATGACTGGTATTCAGTCCAAATTCTTTTGAGAGTGGAGCCTGTGCCTTGGATTCTAATTAATAGTTCATTCAGAGCATCTCCCCAATGATAGATGAAATGAAAAGGAATTATTTGTTAGTTACTCCATTCCTTTGCAACCTCTTGTAATTCTCCACAAATCCTATAGTGTTTGAAGAGGACAGAAATATGACTTTGTCTCTCCTTTTTATTTCAAAGTTTTCATTGGATCAGACTCCTTTATGTAGGTACTTTCACGCATCCCATTTTCATTCCCTAATCTCTGCAAAGCAGTTTGAAACTGGCCTGCAATTGTCTTCACTGACATGGCTATCAAAGGCAGAAAATGTGCTATAGTCACCATGAGCAAATCAATGCTCTTTCTGGCTATCTAGTAGCAGTGTATAATGACCCCCTCTCCATCTGCCACATTCTTGGAGAAATAGAAAATTCTTCTTCTTCATGTCAGGCAGGAATTCCTCTATCCACCATTTTATTTGTGATGTGATGTGATGGATGAGGGAGGG
>JAKJMR010000104.1:2825056-2841061 GCA_024449315.1 Daboia siamensis
ATAATAATAATAATAATAATAATAATAATAATAATAATAATAATAATTAGTAGTAGTAGTAGTAGTAATAGTAGTAGTAGTAGTAGTTGTAGTAGTTGTAGTAGTAGTAGTAGTAAATGGCACATTGAAAAAAACATATCTCAGCAAATGACTTGCATAGAAATAAATAGTTATTTCTGAGTTAAAAACAGATCATGCCAAACCAATCTTATTTCATTCTTTGATAAAGTGACTAAACTAATAGACCAGTGAAATACTGTGGATGTAGTATACTTAGACTTCAGTAAGGCATTTGATAAAGTAGACCACAACAGACTCCTTGGTAAACTAGAAAAATATGGCATAGACAGCATCACCACCAGATGGATCTCTAACTGGCTGGTAAACCATACTCAATGGGTAGTCCTCAATGGCACTACATCCACATGGAAAGAAGTAAGCAGTAGGGTACCACAAGATTCCGTCTTAGGGCCAGTACTCTTCAATATCTTCATAAATGACTTAGATGAGGGAATTAAAGGGGAACTCATCAAATTTTCAGATAACACCAAACTGGCAGGAGTAGCCAACACGCCAGGAAACAAACTCAGGATCCAAAAAGATCTTGACAAACTTGAACAATGGGCCCTGTTCAACAAAATGAGTTTCAATGTGGAGAAAAGCAAAGACTGACATTTAGGCAGGAAAAATCAAAGGTACAAGTACAGACTGGATGAGACTTGGTTTAAAAACAGTTATTGTGAGAGGGACCTTGGAGTCCTAGTAAACAATCACTTGACTATGAGCCAGCAGTGTGCAGCTGCCAAAAAAACTAATACAATCCTGGATTGTATAAACAGAGGCATAGAATCAAGATTGTGTGAAGTATTAGTACCATTTTATAAAACCCTAGTAAGACCACACCTGGAATACTGCAGCCAATTTTGGTCAACATATCACAAACAAGATGTTGAGAGTTTGGAGAACATTCAGAGAAGAGCAACTAAGATGATCAAAGGTCTGGAGACTAAAACATATGAAGAACAGCTACAGAATTTGGGTTTGGCTAGTCTAAAGAAAAGAAGAAATAGGGGAGACATGATAGCAATATTCCAGTAATTGATGGGCTGCCACCAAGAAGAGGGAGTCACATTATTCTTCAAAGCACCAGACGGAAAGACTAGAAACAATGGTTGGAAACTGATCAAAGAGGAAGCAACCTGGAATTAAGGAGAAACTTCCTCAGTGAGGACAATTAACTAGTGGAACAGCTTGCCTCCAGAAATTGTGGGCCCTCCATCACTGGAGATTTTTAAAAAGAGGCTAGACCATCACTTGTCTGAAATGGTACTATAGGTTCTCCTCCTTGAGCTGGGGGAGGGACTGGATTAGAAGACCTCCAAGGTCCCTTCCAGCTCTATTCTATTCTAGTTGTTCACAGATCTGTTTTTTTATGATCTTTTCTAGGATCTTCCAAGGTATTGATGTTAAACTGATTGGTCTGTAGTTTCATGGCTCTGAGTTTTTTGTTTTTGTTTTTCTTTCTTTCTTGAAGATAGGGACCACATCACCCCTTTTCCGTTTATCAGATACTTCCTCGGTGCTCCAGGATTTTTAAAAGATATGGCAACGGTTCTGAGATAACATCTGCCAGTTCCTTCAGAACTCTGGGGTGTAATCTGTTGGGCCCTGGTGAATTATATTTGTCAATATAAGTGTTCTCCTGCCATTTTCTTGCTTATTTTAATTTTTGTTTCTAGTGTGGCTTTCGCAATAGTTTTTTTGGTATGTTGTGCTATAATTTCTTCTTGTGTGAAGATTGTGCAAAGAATGAGTTAAGCAGCTCTGCTTTCTCCCTACTGCCTTTTACTTCCTTGCCATCTTCTGTCTTTGTGGACCTACAGTTTCCTTGACTTTTTTTCTTATTATTAATATATTGGAAGAATTTTTTTTTATCCTTGATTTTTGTTGCAAGTCTTCGTTCATTCTGAGCCTTTGCTTTTGTGACTTCATCTTTGCATGTTCTGGCTGCTGATAATCAGCCTTAGTTATGTGTCTCTCTTTCCATTTTTTGTACTTGTCTTTTTTGTCTTTCAGTTTGTAAGAGAGATCTTTGTGTAGCCATGCTGGTTTCTTCTTGAATTTCTTGTTTTTTCTTTTTCAGTGGTATTGTGCTGGTATGGGTTTTTATGATCATATTTTTCAGAGTTTCCCACACTTCTTGCATTGTTTTCCCTTTTAGAATTTTCATGCATGGAATCTTTCCTAGGATTTCTCTGAGTTTGTTTTGAAGGTTAAGACTCTGGTTGGATTATTTTCTATTTTTTGTATTTGCATTAAATTGAATTTCATCATGACTTTCACCCAAGGTACCAGCAAGTTCAATTCCCTCTATCACTTCTTCTCAAATAGTAAGGATTAGGTTGAGTATTACTTTACTTCTAGTTCCCTCCTCTACCTTTTGGATGACAAAGTTGTTGGTTAGGTTGGTTAAGGATCTGTTTATCTGTTTATACATTTATTGAAATGTATGGGAATTTATTGAATTTTATTATTTTTCTCTAACTAAAACACAGACAACTCATCTCTGAGTTATTGTGTGCATATTTTTTTGTATATTCCTCATCTGA
Source organism: Daboia siamensis (assembly GCA_024449315.1). Lineage (NCBI taxonomy): Eukaryota > Metazoa > Chordata > Lepidosauria > Squamata > Viperidae > Daboia > Daboia siamensis. The sequence continues at coordinate 2,827,666 of JAKJMR010000104.1, forward strand.
CATCTGTTTCATGATTATTATGGTTGGGATATTTTTTCCTTCATATGGAATGGAAATTTTAAAAAAAACCTTTACCAATTTGTTACAAGAATTTTTGAAAAATATTTGAGGTAATGACACCTAGGGAAACAAAGTTTCTTGGGAAACATGAGGTTTAACAGTCTATAACTGCAGCTACCTTTTTCAAAAGGTAAAAAGCCTAGCTATCTCATAAATCAGACATGCTTTCCTGAAGGCTTTGTTTCAGGCACATCACACCTGTAATTCCTTCCTTCAGTGATGGATAGCTTCCTGAGTACCAATGAATCCATATCTATAATTTAAATGAGAAAACAAAATATCATTTATTCTAAAATGCTGTATTTAAAATTTGTTTTCTTAAAATTATCAATATTTTTTGCTTAGGAATTTTAATTATAAACTAATTTTAGCATAGGGATGCAGTGGCTCAGGGTGGTTAGGATGCTGAGTTTGTCGATCAGAAGGTCGGCAGTTTGGTAGGTCAAATCCTGAGTGCTGCGTAACAGAGTGAGTGCCTGTTACTTGTCCCAGCTTCTGCCAACCTAGCAGTTCGAAAGCACATAAAAATGCAAGTAGAATAATAGGGACCACTATGGTGGGAAGGTAACAGCATTCCGTGTGCCTTTGGCGTCTAGTCATGCTGGCTACATGACCACGGAGACATCCTCGGACAAGCGTTGGCTCTTCCACTTTGAAACGGAGATGAGCACTGGCCCCTATAGTTGGAAACAACTAGCACGCATGTGCGGGGGAACCTTTACCTTTACCTAATTTTAGCATGAGGTGAATTCCAGTCATCAAGATTGTTGAGTAAAGCAATAGGCAAAGGTGATATAGTGATTAAAATATTGGAATAAGACTCAGGACTCTCCTGTCAGTTATGGGAACTCACAGGATATCAGTTGCTTTCTCTCAGTCCAACCTAATTGAATTGAGGGATTCCTTGAGGAATTCAGAAATAGACTATAGAAAAGCATTCAGTCATTCCATTTGTATAGTGCTCTGGTGAAGAGCCAGACCTCAAGGCAACCTGGATCTCAAGGGGAAACTTCATTTCAGAGAGCCACGGCTACAGCAGAGAAGGCATTCTTCCAGCATTCTAAGAGATGACATTGTTTAATGGCAGGAAACTACTGAGGCAAGCCATCACTGCCTGCATTGCTGCATTCTGTATTATTTTAAAGCTTCAAGATGGTTTTCAAGGGCAGCATTTATAGAGTGGATTACAGTATTCAAGCCTTGAGGTGACCAGTTATGTATATTTTATACCAAAACATACTGTTATTACAAACTATATGCTAATTTATTAGATTAGGAGTAAGCCTCAAAATATAGGGACGTGGTGGCTCAGTGGGTTAAGACGCTGAGCTTGTTGATCAGAAGGTCGGCAGTTTGGTGGGTCGAATCCAAGTGCCGCGTAGCAGAGTGAGCACCTGTTACTCATCCCAGCTTCTGCCCATCTAGCAGTTCGAAAGCACATAAAAATGCAAGTAGAAAAATAGGGACCACTACAGTGGGAAGGTAACAGCGTTCCGTGCGCCTTTGGCGTCTAGTCATGCCGGCCACATGACCACGGAGAAGTCCTCGGACAAGCTGGCTCTTCGGCTTTGAAACGGAGATGAGCACCGGCCCCTAGAGTCGGAAACGACTAGCACGCATGTGTGGGGGAACCTTTACCTTTACCTTTAAGCCTCAAAAATATCCTGTACACTCTAACTTTTAAATGTTTTGAAGTTGGGACTTCAGATGTATGAAATCTTTTAAATATGTGGATATAGCTATTCTAAGGAACTTTTCTTCTTTTGTGGATGTATTCATTTTATTAATATTGTTATAAGCAGATTATAGAGAATGATGAACAATGCAAAATTTAATATTTTGATACATTGACTGATATGTTTTCTCAACAGTTAATGTTAATATTTAAGGTACTAATATATGTATGTGTAAAAATAATCAACACTGACTTGAAAGCATAATATATATAAAATGAATGTATAAAATGGATTGTTTGATCTTGACCCATCATTGCTTCATTTGGAATTAATTTTCACAAGCTTCTTAATAGGGAAATTGACAGGCATTAATTATCCAGTACCTCAGCCTAATTATCAGCCTCACTGTATGGGTTAAGCTGATGAAATAACTGGTCAACTATCATGATACACTTGAGTCTTGCTTGAAGGCAGTAACTCATTGTTGCAATATTTCTTATTCACTATAGGAACATTCAAAGCAAAATCAGTCTTGTCTTCTCCAGATAAACTGATTTATCTGATAACAGACTCCATCTACTGACAAGATTAGAAATCTTCAATATATGCCACATGATTCATACTTTTATATTTTAAATTTAATGTCAGATGCCCCCAAAATCATATAATAAACACTTTGTTATTCAAACACAGTTGATTGGAGGGCAAACTAATTACTTGGCCTGTAATCCTGCTCCCACTTTCATGTGCACAGCACCCATTAAAATCAAAGACTCATGCAAGTAGATCCTGTTTAATGAATTCAAATGTATTTGCTAGACAGTAGAAAAGGAATAAGATCCGAGGATGTGTTACAATAGAGCAGACATGACTTGCTGCCTTTTGGAAGAATATGCTTAACAATTTTTCTTTGGTTTTGTTTTGTTTCTGACTAACAAGGTTCAGCAATGTGTTGATCCATTATCTATTGTGTGTCAAGATGAAAGTCAGACAGTTGGAAAACAGGAATTCATTTAATTTGTGCTTCACATCTTCAACTGGCAATGCATTTTTTATAAAATGCTGGCACTGAACCTAATGACCAAAAAAAATGAATTAAAGGACAAAGCGATAGCTTCATAATTCATTGAGATTTGCTTGGATTTCTGAGGACCATTTTCCTGACTAATATTACCATAGGTATTTTCTTTGACTCATATTGCTTGCTTCTATTTATGAGATGCTTAAATTATTTTTCAAAGTTGCTGCGGTGAGGTATTTCTACATTAAAACAACATATAGTGATAAATCCCTACAGAGATTTAACAAGACATTATAGAGTCATATTCATCCCAAGCACTCCTTATTTAACCTTTATTTTATCTTATTAGTAATTTTTGTCAGATCCTCTTGGTGATATGTTCTTGCCCTTTGCTGCAATGATATTTTGTTATTGCAGACATTTATTTATGTCTATCCAGTGGAAATTTTGTTATGACTCATATTTGCCCCCCCCACTGAGAATTTTCTACAAATTAATATAATGTTCCATTTACTTTCTGTGAAGTTTCTTGGTTTAAATTCCCTCAGTGTTGCACATTGGCCTTAATTCAATTGGATGCATGCTTTTTCCTGTTGTGGACCACAGCTAGAGTAAATGACCAAAAGCCCTATTCCAATTATAAGTAATCCCACAAAGAAATGAATAAAGACTCAATTATAGAGTGTATAAAGTGCAGACTGCAGTGTGGGTCTGTTAATACATCAGCCTATACAAGATTGTGCATGGAGAATGATGATTGGATCTCTAATATGCATTAGATTTTCACATGCTCACTTACAAAACCATCCCCTACTTCCTGCAATATAGCTCCAGAGGCAATTATCTACACTTTAAATCCCTTTTTCATTTATTTAAAAAAAACACCACCCAGGTGCCTCAGCCAATTTCTGTAGATTATCCTGATAAACTTAAGAGGTCATTTGGGATTGTGGCTGACCTTGGTAAGAAACCAGTTTAAAGAAGGAATAAAACCTTCTGATTTTCATGTTGAAGGTTACTTAATCCTAATTTTGACAAAACTGCCCATTACATTGTAAATGTCTTTAATGGGTATATTGATGTGACAATGCATATTTTAATGAATGGCTGCTTGATCCATTTGTGCCATTGCTTTGGGAAACTGCCTCATGTGATCAAGTGTTTGATCTTCAGTTGAACAAAAAAGTAATGTAGCAACTTTATCAAGAAGCTTGTAGTTTGCTTGTAAAAGCTCTGATGCATTTGTTTTGTTTTAGATCCTTAGCCTTGCAGAATTACTAGGCCCAACTGGACTAAGCCAAAACTGATCCTTTGATCAATAGCAAAGTTGAATAAACAAGAGAGGGTTCCTGTCATGATAACTCACATAATTGAAACATAGGTGGGTGGCTATATTAATTGAAGGAAGCAAGCAAGCAAGAAAGAAAGAAAGAAAGATACTGTCTTAAACCTTATATTGGTTTCTGGAGATATCACAGACATTTCCTGACAATGATGCAACCCAACCAGCTTGCTCTGAAACATCAAGAAACCAACCTAATGGAGAAATAGATTGGTTTCTGAACATTTCAGAACAAGCTGGTTGTGTTGCATATTCTGATTTGGTGTTTTCTGAAAGGGTGGTGGCTTTGCTTTATGATTGGAAATGTGGGCTACCAGTCAGATTCCCTGCTTCCCAGTTTGACCCTTAACAGGCAGTTGCTGCATTCTTAAACATAGTTAGTGACAAAAACACAGGGGAAAATTTAGTTTGCTACACCCAATATCAACAAGTGTTTTTCAGATTGTTCAGGCTGCTTTGTGGAAATATTCATTGATAGAAACTGCTAGCTTTAAGGGACTGATTAATGGACCACTTCTGTTGAATGTGATTATGTTTGTTTCTTGGCTCAATGTTGGCCTTTCCTACAAGCCTCTCTGCCCAATACCTGTCCAAACATCTGGTTATCTGGTTACAAATCAGATTGATGTGGCTTTATACTCTTGCTTTGTCAACCAACCTACATCAGTTAGGGTGAAATTATGATGTAAAGGTTTCATTCTTGCAGTCTCTGCAGTCAGCACTCAATGGGTCTGTTCTTAGCTAAGAAGATATTGCTGAGCAGAAATTAGTCAACAGAAAAAGTGCAAGGCAAGTGAGTCCTTTGCGGAAATAATCCTTACTCAACTTGCTTCAACTTCCTTGTCTCACACATAGTTACCATATTACTTCTCTATAACAGAAACCACAAAAATCAAGACTTTCAAGTACTTCTTAAAACCCTGCTTTAGTTTAGTTTAGGAAGACAAAACATTTTTTGGAGAAAAAAAACACTGTCTCCTTTCTTGTCATTCTAACCTCAAGATAAAAACAAATTTTGGGTTAAATGGACAAATATGAGAATTGGAATAAATATCTAGTATTTTTTTGTGCTCCTGTAACTTTTCCACCTCCTTCTGAAAGCTAAGCTAAATATCCGGCATAAACTGTATATATGAATGAAAGAGAACAAACATAGGCTGTCGCTGCTAACATTGGATGATCTTCCTTTGACAACAGGTGGAAAAGTAGCCATTTTCTCTTTTTACTTTTTTTTTTACTTCTAGAATTAGTTGGTGCATGGAGTGGGGATTGGGATGTGAGCTCAGTTAGCCATAATAATAACTCTGCCATGGGAACTCAAGGACACACTGGGTCCAGAGCTGATAATGTTTTGGCGGGCTGGAGAGCTGAGGAGAAAGCCTGTGCTATAAGCTAATTGGGGAATGTGCTTATGACAGATCATTGAGGGTGGGAATTGTACTTTGAAACTTTGTATCCAGGAGAGAGAAATTTGGTTTTGGGTTCAACTATGTAGTGCTGATACTTTGTTTCCCGAATAAAAGACTCTTTAAGGAAAAAATGCCACGAAGGGTTTTATCTGTCAGAACTATGACATAGGCACAATATCCACCATGTACAGTCCTTTATTTTCCTAAATGAAAATACCTGGGAATTTGTGACCTGTGAATTTTATATCTTGCAAGGACGACAAAACTATGAGAAAGTAAGGCCAAAATGAGCTAGCAAAGCAGATGGCAGATGCACAACTTTAGCAGGAACTCATAAAAAATCATGGTAGATTTTTTTTTTTGTGAACTGTCTGCTTCTTCCAAATCAGATTGCTTTTTACCCTGGAACAGTGGGGTGTGTGTATTGTGTATATTCCTCTACTGCTGCTTGAAGATAAAAAGCAGGCTGGAACTAAGAAAAACCAAACCAAAGTATTTTTCACCACAGCAGAATTGAAGCAAAGTAAAATACTACTTTTAACATTGATATAGCTGATAACTTTGTTTCACTCAGTGGCTGTGGGTGAGTTGAACACAATGTTCCAATGTTGTCAGAACATTTTTCTTCTCTGGTTAGGTGCAAATGAGGAAAGGCAGAAAGACAAAAGCATTCTGAAGTCATCTGACATCAGATGGCAATGCTTCTGGTTATTTGTCTCTCTTTCAGAGTATTTTTCAGTTTTAAAAAGAAATGTCTCTAGAATGAAGTTTTTGGAAGTATTTATTTTTGCAAATGGGTAGTCTCCTTTATATATCTTTATATCACCCTGCAGCCTGTCCTGATTTATAAAATCCCCATGGGAGGCATGTTCTCACAATGCTTTCCCTTGGTATTTAATTGAATCTGAGCAGCAGAGAAGATTGCAGATTGTTGGAGAAATGATTATACAATGAAAGAAAGAACACTCACACATTTGGCTAGGCTATCTTATAAGGTAAGCTAAAAAAAAAAATCCCAAAGAAACCAAGGGCTTCCGGTTTTACACAGTAGCGCAAATAGCCAAGGGATCACGGGGCTCCATAATCTATGACCAATTCTTTTCTGTTAGGGGAACTTTATATTGTTGTGGTTGTTAAATACTAGAAAAATGTTCATATTCAATTGTTAGCTATCAAAATATTAAGAAATGTTATTGGAAGAATATTATTGGAAGAAGAGAAAATAAATGAAAGCTAGTATGTGGGTTATGGAATTATAGAAAATGATTATTATGGATTGTTTTTAAATGTAAACCCAGACAACATACTGTTTACCACATATTAATTTGACAATGTTAAAAAAATCAATAAAATATATTTTTTAAAAAATAAAAAAAATCCACAACCTCCCATTGTGTAGCTTTAAAATTACGATTCACTCTATAATAATTCTCACCTTTGGGGGATCTAGGTATCTTGTTACTAGAAAATTAATGCATGTAGTCCATCAATCTAGATATAGGGCTCAAAATTCAGCATTGCTTCACATGTTGTGATTATATGCTATTGTGGCTTCCTTTGGATAGCAGTTATTTATTACCTAAATATTGTTGAGAGACTTTCATGTTTTTTTGAATTATATACAGTACCAAAGATCAGGTAACTAACAGGAAAGCAATGGAAATTGATATTGCATGTGTTGACTGACAATTTCTCTACCACCCCCAAAAGAGAAAAAAAGGTAATTTACATATGATTTTCCTCCTCCAAAAAGTCTACTAAAATATGTAACATTTATACTAGGCAAAACTATGCAGGCACATTTCTAAGCACCCCTCTCAACATGATTCCCAATAATAAATGTTAATTCATGTATGAAGTGTACACAGCTGGTTCTCATCTTATGATCACAATTGGGATCATAGGATGCTGATGTGACCACTTAGTTCAATGTCCACAATTGCATACTTGTATAGAATGCCTTCACTGAGTGACTTAGAAATCTAATCTTTCATTGTTTTTGTGAGGTTATTTTAACTTATTTCATGTCATAAGGATCTGGGTGTTGCAGCTGTCATGGAGTTTCAAATAGCAATAGCAATAGTACTTAGACTTATATACCACTTCACAGTACTTTACAGCCCTCTCTAAGCAATTTACAGAGACAGTATATTTCCTCCAATAATCTGGGTCCTCATTTTACTCCTCTGCTTACAACTCGGCAGATTCCCTAGTGGAAGCCTGGGAAAGGGCAGCCACTGAGGCTCTGGACCGAGTTGTACCCTTGCGGCCCCTGACCCGGTGCAGATCCCATCGAGCTCCATGGTTTTCCGCGGAGCTTCGGGAGATGAAGCGTTGGAGACGGGGCCTAGAGAGCTATTGGAGATCCAGCCGATCCGAATCTGACCGATTGCGATTAAGAACCTATATTAGGTCTTATCTCGCTGCGATAAGGGAGGCGAGGTCTAATCACTTCGCCACCCTTATCGCGTCCGCAGATAATCGCCTGGCCGCCTTGTTTAGGGTGACTTGCTCCCTCCTTACTCAGGAGGTGAGAGAAGAACCCTTGCAGGGTCGTGCCGAGGAATTTAATCAGTATCTGTCGGACAAAATCGCTCGGATTCGGATCGGTCTGGACTCTGACTGGGCAGAGTCTGACGAGCAGGATACGGGCAATCTTGTCGTTTGGGAGGAGTTTGACTCTGTTACTCCGGAGGAAGTGGACAGGATCATGGGGAAACTGAGTTCCACCACATGTTTATTGGATCCGTGCCCTTCCTGGCTGGTTTATGCGGCTCGGGAAGGGACACGAGGCTGGATCCAGGCGGTTATATCTGCTTCTTTGAGTGAGGGTAGTTTCCCCGCCGTCTTGAAAGAGGCGGTGGTGAGACCCCTCCTCAAGAAGCCTGCCTTGGATCCAGCTATGTTGAATAACTTTCGCCCGGTCTCCAACCTTCGCTTTCTTGTGAAGGTTGTTGAGAGTGTGGTGGCACATCAGCTCCCCCTGGTTCTGGATGAAGCGGATTATCTAGACCCGTACCAATCGGGTTTCAGGCCCGGGTACAGCACGGAGACGGCATTGGTCGCTCTGGTGAATGATCTCTGGAGGGCTTGGGACAGGGGATGTTCCTCTGTCCTAGTCCTATTAGACCTCTCAGCGGCGTTCGATACCATCGACCATGGTATCCTGCTGCGGCGTCTCAGGGGATTGGGAGTGGGAGGCACAGTTTTGCGGTGGTTCTCCTCCTATCTCCTGGGACGTTCGCAGTCGGTGTTGGCAGGGGGGCAGAGATCGACCTCAAGGTCTCTCGTTTGTGGAGTTCCTCAGGGGTCGGTCCTCTCGCCCCTCCTGTTTAACATCTATATGAAACCGCTGGGTGAGATCATTCCTGGTTTTGGAGTTGGGTATCAATATGCTGATGATACCCAGCTTTTTCTTTCTTCCCCAAACCACCCCAGTGATGCCCTCAACGTGATGTCCCATTGCCTGGAGGCGGTCCGGGTCTGGATGGGGAGTAACAGACTTCAACTCAACCCCGACAAGACTGAGTGGCTGTGCATACCTGCATCCCGGGATATTCAGAATATCCCATCACTTTCTATGGGGGGTGAATTATTACCCCCTGTAGATAGGGCTCGCAACTTGTGAGTCCTCCTAGATTCACAGCTTACTTTGGAAGATCACATGGTGGCTGTGACTAGGGGGGCTTTCGCCCAGGTTCGCCTAGTGCGCCAGTTGCGGCCCTATCTAGACCGGGATGCCTTGTGTGCGGTCACTCACGCGCTCGTGACCTCTCGCCTTGACTACTGCAATGCTCTCTACATGGGGCTGCCCTTGAAGACCACTCGGAGGCTCCAACTGGTACAGAATGCAGCCGCGACAGTTGTGTTGGGAGTCTCCCGATACTCCCATATAACACCTCTGCTCCGTGAGCTGCATTGGTTGCCAGTTGTCTTCCGGGTGAGATTCAAGGTACTGGTAATGGTGTTTAAGGCTCTTCATGGCACGGGTCCGGAATACCTTAGGGATCACCTGCTGCCGGCATCTACTTCCCTCCGCCCTGTGCGTTTCCACAGAGAGGGTCTCCTCAGGGTGCCACCGATCAGAGAATGTCAATTGGTGGCCCCCAGGGGGAGATCCTTCTCTGTGGGCGCCCCGGAGCTATGGAATCAGCTGCCGGTTGAGCTCCGGACGGCGCTCGACCTTCGCTCCTTCCGTCGCGATTTGAAAACATTTTTATTTGTACAAGCTGGACTGGCCTGATGAGGGATGGGTGGTTTTTAATGTTTGTATTGGATTTTAGTCGGGCATGTTTAATTTCTTTTTAACTTTTGTATTTTTGTATGTTTATATTTGCCCTGTACACCGCCCTGAGTCCTTCAGGAGAAGGGCGGTATATAAATAAAATTATTATTATTATTATTATTATTATTACTGACCTCATAAGGATGGAAGGCTGAGTCAACCTTGAGCCAGTGAGGATCGAACTCCTAGCTATGGGAAGAATTACCCTGCAAAACTGCATCCTAACCACTACACCACCATGGTTCAAAACATTTCTGACAAAGATTTTTTCTGTTTCAATTAATAGTAATTATGAGCATATTACTTGTTTTTCCTTACCTCATATTTATGAGGAGGATGTCTGAAGTGATGGCTTACAAGACCTTGGGTTACAGAAAGTGCAGCCACAGTTTAATCAAACGTTAAAACTAATATCATGTTGCCAAGGCAGCTAGCAGAGCAAAAAAAAAAGAGTGCAACTAGCAATCTGCAGTATATAGGCAAATCTTCACTCCTGTGGTCACAAAGGATAAATTGAAATCTCAGATGAATTGTGTAATGAGGAATTCAAAGAGTTTGACCTATTAATATATCTCACTTGAAAAAGGAACATAAGGGATCAAGGAGATAAACACTATTATCCCCTTTGTAGACCACTTTGTTGTTGCCAATTGTAATGTTTAATGCAGATGTTTAAATGCTAGCCAGAAAAAAAAAATCAGTTAGAGGTTTAAATAATCTTTGTTAAATTATATAATTCTTTTCTGTCACATATATGTACACACACACACAAACACATTTTTGTCTAAAAAGAACAGAGGAAAATGTTTTTATTTACCTAATTCAATTCTCATTTGGGGATAAAAAGACATTAAAAAGTAATCCATATTTGAAGTAGAAAATTTCATCTTTATCTCTTTTAAATCTGAAACTATTGTTTAAAGCAAACAGGTATGGAAACTCATTTAACACATATATAGCTTGTTTCTTTATCTGTTAAAATGTTATAGTTTAAGAAATTAGAATATCACATACTGAAAAGTAAAATACCAGTTTTGCAGTATCATACTAGCTACTGACATTATAATAAAAATACAATGATATGATAGAATCTAGATCTAGATAACAGAATAACAAAGTTGGAAGAGACATTGGAGGTCTTCTAATCCAACCCCTTGCTCAAGCAGAAAATTCTATACAATTTCAGACAAATGGTTGTCCAATTTCTTCTTTAAAAGCTCCAGTGTTGGAGCACCCACAACTTCTGGAGGTAAGCCGTTCCACTGATTAATTGTTCTAACTGTCAGGAAATTTCTCCTTAGTTCTAGATTGCTCCTCTCCATTACTTCTTGTTCTGCCTTCAGGTGCTTTGGAAAATAGATTGACCCTGTCTTCTTATAGCGGCCCCTTACATATTGGAACAGTGCTATCATATTACCCTTAGCCCTTCTTCCAGTTAAACTAAACATATTCAATTATTTTCTTCCAATTGGACAAAATTCTAATAGCCATCACCTTGTTAGTCTTTTGTAAGACATTGATGACTGGCTATCCCCCCAGATGTTTGGAACAGATATCATAGTTAAGTGAGCTCTGCTGGTTAATATTGTTCTTTAAAAAAATTAGTTGGGTTGTGCTTGTGGTCTCGGGTATAATGGTTCTTGTGAAATTATTGTTTCATGTTTCGCTCTTGTATCCACATAGGTATACTTTGTGAAAGAGATAGACGTATACATTGTGTAAATACATAAATAAACTATTCATCTCAGCTCTTAACAGTAAAAAGAAAAGAAAATTCCATACCAAGATCACACCAGCCAGATGCTTTAACAAAATGAAAAGAGCTTCACCTTGGATACCCAAAGGCAAGTTGTAATGTTAATTTCTTTTCATATCAACTTGCCAGATTTTTTTTTCACTAAAGTACTTGAATTTTCAAAGATGAAAAATGAAATTTTTCAAAAATGAAAAATCATTTTCGAAAATATGATACCCACATTCTAATTAATAAATTCTATTCTGTGCTTTCAGCAGTTCAGAGCAAAAGATCCCAGCACCTTACAAACACAGCTCCTAGTCTCAACACTTTTCCTCATGAACTAGATTTGGTAGGGTGGAGTTTCTATGATTTATACTTTAGACTTCTCTGAAGGCCACAGTTCTTTACTTCTACTTTATTCAGTGTTCCATTCATGTGATTTTGGTTCCATGATATACTTCCTGCAGCCTGTCATATTAACTTTATCCCTCTCTAACTCTCTGAGCTGGGGTGTTTGCTTGCAGTCTGGAAATAACAAAGCAGCAAATAACAGCTATAGCCAAGAAGATCAACAGATATGAAGCTTGAATTGCAAATTATAGACAGAACCTCCAATTTCAATCCAATCAGAAATGTTTCTACTAATCCATCAATGAGGAAACTGCAGTGAATCAGTCAGTACCTGACAAAGAAGAAACAAGGCAATTCTGAGCACAGATATGAGATAGCCCAAAGAAATACAACAAAGATGCTGCTTGGTTAAATGAGGGTGGTTAAGAATAAAAAAGAAGTTGAAATGAAAGAACTAGTAATAATAGCAGAAATGGTAGAGAAAAGAGTAAGGAAGACCAAGAATTGGTCAGCACCAGTTGAAGATGAACTGCATGGTTTTTGGTTGAAACATCTAACTGATCTATACTACTCATTTTAACAGTTTAACAACATATTACAAGGAGGATACTACAAGCAAAACTAAAAGCAATGGATAGGAAGGCCAAAATAATGACAATGATTCGTGCGTTTCATCCTCGCACCAACACTGACAGACTCTACCTATCAAGGCAAACAGGTGGGCATGGAATGTTGCAAGTCAATGAGATGGTTGTTGAAAAAAAATGGCTTTGGAAGAATATTTGAAGGTCAATGGAGAAGATACACTGAAGTTAATATACCAGGAAGGCTTACTGACTACAGGACAGACCAAACTGGCCTGCAAGAAAGAATGGAGATGTGGGAAGACAAAGTACTACATGACCAGTACATAAAAAAGCAGGGAAAACAGACCTGGCAATGGCTAAAAGCAGAAAAGTTGAAGAAAGAGACAGAGGGACTAATTCTGGCCACATAAGACCAAACCTTGACGACAAATGCATACAAAGCCAGAATTGAGAAGATAGTAACAGACAGTAAATGCTGCCTATGCAAAGAAGCTGAAGCAACAGTGGACCTCCTGATAAGCTGCTACAAGAAGATTTTACTGAAAGCAGTGGCATGACGAAGTACCAACAATGGTGCATTGGAAGATTTGCAAGAAATATCATTTGCCTGCCAGCAAGAACTGGTGGGACCATAAAATAGAGAAAGTCATAGAAATTTAAGAAATTAAATTGCTCTGAGACTTTAGAATTCTATAAATAGAAATAGGACAACTGTGGCAAAGGCAAGCAAGGGTAGTACCAACAGCAATCCCAAAACAACTGGAGCACCACTTCAACACCATTGGCATTGACAAATTCACCATTAGTCAAGAAGAAGGAGAAGGAGGAGGAGAAGGAAAAGGAAAAGGAAAAGGAAAAGGAAAAGGAAAAGGAAAAGGAAAAGGAGAAGGAGAAGGAGAAGGAGAAGGAGAAGGAGAAGGAGAAGGA
>JAKJMR010000104.1:2848415-2865317 GCA_024449315.1 Daboia siamensis
ATCTATCTATCTATCTATCTATCTATCTATCTATCTATCTATCTATCATCCATCTATCAATTATCTAATCATAGAAGAGGACAGAAGAAATGACAAGAAAACTAGCTGATCCATTATCCATTCATCCAAATTTTGATTATCTGAAGACAGTGGGGCTAATACCACAGAAAAACCAAAATGATGTAGCATGCATAATATAATATGTTGTGATCAACTGTAAATGTTGATTTAGTGTGACAGTTCAGAATGTCAATATTCACTTACAAATGGTAGTACAAAACTCAAGGTTTCTTAAGTGAAATGGCACAAACTTTGTCATAGAATTGGAAGGTTTTTTTCAAAATATTGAGAAGAACTAATAAAAACAATTATGTTGTAACCTCAACAATAATATTGTGTATAATTCCATAGTAAGAGATACCATCATGCTATTTTTATAGCACAAAGTACTCTTATCCCAAGGAAGAAATTTTATATGAAGATTGCCTGAAGAAATGGTGTAATGAAAAGTTCAGAAAACATTAAACCAGCAAATCAGTAAAAGAGACTCAAGTGAAGCAAGTTCCAAGAGATCATTACATTATATTATTATTCTATATTTAGCTTTTTTCCCCTGTGCTTTTACTAGTCCCATATTTTCATATACAAAAATATGTCAGGAGTAGAAGATAGAGTAATCTCCTAAACTATCAACATTTCCCATCTAATACATTTTAATCTTACGTTAAACTGCTCTTAGGGTGCTTTGCTCTCTGTTCCATTTAATGCAACATCTATATGTTTATCTAACTGTGCAACATACCTCATATTCTAAAGCTTCTGTGCAATAAATCACTTGTATTATTTGTTCATGAATTTTTTAGCTTGGACAAATGTAGTTACCAAGAGTCACTTTTTGTGAGATGGACAACCTTATAAATGGGATAAATTAAGAAATGTGACAGAATCAGTTTTAATTAAGATTGCTGCTTTATTGATCATCAAGTTTGTTTGCATTTGCATTTGCAAATAAACTCCAAAAATAAAAAGATAGACAGTGTAGTAACTAAGAGGCTGAATTAAAAATTAAAAGACTGAACTCTGCTCCTCTCTCAGATATGAAAGCCAGCTGGGTGACAGATGTGCATATGCTCTGGAATATAGACATTACTTTTGTGAAACTGGGGACACAGCGCTGAAAAAAGGTAGAAGATAAAGGTTGATCAGAGAAGGGTGCATTGTTCATAACATAAAAACGTTTTCCTGCCAATGATCAGAGAGGAAAAAAAGGACAGGAAGAAAAGAAGGCAAAGAGTAGAACTTGCAAAGCCCATAGAAAATAATCACCTTGAATCTCAGAAAATGTTCTAAGAAGAAAGAGGAGGGGAAAAAAACATGAGAAGAAAAGGAGATATTGCTATTGGAAAAATCTATATTGCATTAACAGGACAAGAGCAACGAAGCAGGATGAGAGCACAGAAGAACTGCAGAAGTGCTAGGGGAAAAAAGTGATATTTTTTTGGCTAAAAAAGTTGAGGCAGACTTGACCTTTACCCCAACAATTTGTTATCCAGACTCAGAAGTGATTATGGCTTCCAGGGTCTGCAAAGGAAGAGTCAGAAGCCAGCATGAAAAGAGGGATAGTTAAAGATATTCAGAGAAGAAATGCCACAGGGACCACTGTGGAAAAGGAGAAGGCTGTGTGAGAGAGGTGGCAGTGTAAAACAGGAGAAGAAAAGGAACCATGTCCTTTTTTTAAAAAAAAAAACAACCAACTCCAATCTGCAGAAGAAATTGAGAGAAGGAAAACAAGAGACTGAGGGAAGTGGGTGGGAGAAGAGAGAGAAAAAAGAGAGATCCTAAAATAATACAAGTTTAAGGGATAAGCTGTACTTCAATAAAAGAGCAAAGCAAATGTTAACAAGAGACAAATATAGAAAGAGGAAGAACAAGAGAGGCATAATGAAGAATTAGAGCAAGATATTGTTAAGAAGACAAAGAGTTTCAGGGTTGAAATGGAACAGTAAATATAGGAATTTAAACAATAAATATAGGAATTTAAAATAAGACAGAAAGCACTTTTTAAAACAGGAGAATACAGGTTAGAAAAGACATACACACAAAAATCATACTCTAGTATGTGAATCGGGGTGTTTTATACATATTTCTATAATAAAATTCTTTTTCTAAGAAGTCTACTTTCTGCCTGGTTACCACAAAAAAAACCCTACCACAAAGATAAATAATAAGAATTAGATATGCATTACTACTACAAGGGTCTTTTGATACTCAGTATTGTACTTAATTTACACCTGTAAATTGTCCTTCAAATTTTTATATTGGTCAGGTTTAAAATAAATGTTCTGTTCTCAGGCTATATTTACAGAGTTTGAGAAAGTGCTACAAATAAATTCAATTAATTATCACCAAACATTCTTATCAACAATCATATAAATATTAAGGAAAGAACTGAAGTGGGGATGAAAATATCCTTTCCTATCTTGCTTTTTCTTCTTTTTTAGACAACTCAAAATGCAAAATGGAATAAACATTTCACTCTTTTTAATTAAGTAATTTGCATTTTCAAATGTGCTTTGCTTACAACAGTTACCATAGCATTTTTATAAATGTTCTCTGTCTTTTTCTATTAAATATTTCTTATCTTACTGTAAGTGAAGGATTTTAGAAAAATCTGTCAGTGGAATAATTGCAGAAGAAATTAATTTTGGCACAAATAGTCAAAAATTCATGGAATCTTCAAAATATGTCTTAGTTCAGAAGTTGTGCACAATAATTACAGATATACGAGTAAACTGAGCACAACATAAACACTAATGTGTAAATTGGAAACAATTCCAAATAAAAAACAAATCCAATTGTGTGAGTGTGAGGCGTGCATGTGTTGTTTATAAAATAAGCATAAACGTAGAAGGAATGTGGGAGGATTGAATGCAAGTAATATTGAGATGATCTAGCTACAGATTCATCTGTAAAGTTCTACTTGAATAAGATTTATATTCAACTTAAAGCCTTTCAGAATAGATTTGAGTTATTAATTTGTTTTACATCTAAACATCCTGATGGTGTTCCTTTTACATTGGAAAAAAAATCAATTACATTTATTCAATTTAGGTGTCATCAACCTCAGACAAATTGTGGGCAGTACACAATACAATAAGCAATAATAACAAAATATAACACAAAACAAAATGAGATCTGGTTGCTCAGATCTATGCAGAAACATAGACAAAAATATATACAACCAGCTAGAGCATATTCAATAGTCAAGCTTTGACATGACTAAAGTATGAGTGACTCTGAATAGGAGCTTTGAGTTGAAGACAACCCTTCATATTGTATACCAAATTGGAAATGTTACCCCTTCCAAAAGTAATATCCCACATATAAGGGTGCCTAATATCTACAAGCAGTTGCTCTTGTTAGCATTGCATCAGAGTCAATTCTTTCCTATCCAAGCCTACACAGCCTGCATTGTAACAGAATCTCAACATTCTTACTTGTTTGGTCTAGGGTTGAAATATATAATTGGATGTCATCTGTATGTTGATGATACAACCAACCAGTAGATACCTCATCCACAATGTCATGTCATATGAGAGGCCTAGAAGATGACCTCTCCTCACTGCCTACATAATAGAATCCCCTTTAAGGAAGGAAGGGAAACAGTGCTTCCAATTCCTGTAGCTGATCTAAAGAGATTCTGTAATTGACAGTATCAAAGGCCACTGAGAGAAGAAAGAGTGCAATGATGGAAGCATTATCTCCATCCTGATCTTGCCACAGGTCATCAACATGCACAGCTAAAGCTGTCCAAGTACAAAGTCCCATCCAGAGCTGATTTGTGATATTTAATTAAATATTTTCCACCAATAATACATCAATACATGCCTGGTTTCTAAACCCTTCCCCCAAGTATCCTTGGCATGCATCTGTCTGTTTATCCATCTATCCTTCTGCCTGTCTCTGTCTGTCTGTCTGTGTCTAGCTATCTATTATCTACCTGCCTGCCTACCTACCTACCTACTTACCTATCATCTTAGGATAATAGCCTATTCATTCTGCTTTTATATACTTCTTTTTACCACTGAAAGAGCATAAGGAAGAAATAGAATAGCCCGTGGTTAAAAGGTTAGATTGCATAAGCTTCACTCATTTGATTCAGATGTATGGTGCTTACATTAGCAAAAATGAGTTTTCATCTTAGAGGTCAGAAGCTGTCACATTCTTTATTTCAGCATGTGAATGGCAAAGAAGTGCTTTACTTGGAATGCACAAAATGAATCTGTAAGCTTATTTTATTTATTGACAATGAAACAAAAGACAAGATCCCCCTCTTGTGACTCACTTACATTTCAGTACTACGCTTTAACAGTGAGATGCTGGGAAAGAGAAATAACTTCCTGTTAAATTTACACCAATTAATTATAATGACAAGGAAATATGAGTTTATTGATCATGCTTTTAGAACAGAAAAAGACATGCAGACAGCCAAGGTAGGTAAGCAGGTCTTCTAAGAATTGCTACTATATTTGGATACGTACCACATTTATTTTTCTGACTTGTGCATTTGCTTTGCTTTATCCGTGTTTGCATTTGATCAAGATGACAATTTCATGCAGTCTTTTTCATACAGAAAAACATTACAAAGGTATACATAAGGTGATATCTCATATTTTATTCCAACAGGACTCTGTTTAAGATGCATTATTGAACTTATACTAAGTAACACAAAAAATAAAACTGGCAAATGTTTTCAGCTGAACAGTTTGGTTAGGAAAAATGATACTCACTTCTGAAAACAAAAGTTATTTTTTTTTATTACATTTATATCCCGCCCTTCTCTGAAGACTCAGGGCAGCTTACAAGCTTAGCAGTAGCCTTCATTCTATGTATATGCCTGCTTGTTAGGGCTTTCACACACACCCCAAGCGGCATTATTACAAAGTCAGCTTATTGCCCCCAATAATCTGGGTCCTCATTTTACCTACCTCGGAAGGATGGAAGGCTGAGTCAACCTTGAGCCTGGTAGGATGCGAACCTGCACTAATTGCAGGCAGCTGGTCTTACTTAAGGAGGCATTAGCCCTCTGCTCCACCAAGGCTCCTTTAAAATCTTTGAAATCTTCCTCTAACAGGAACCCTTGCACTGATTATTAAAATTGAAAGGAGCCCTGGTAGCACATGGATTCAAATACAGTATTATAGGCAAACTCTGCCCATAATCCTGACTAGCTCAAGGTTGACTCAGCTTTTGATCCTTCCAAGGTCAGTAAAATGAGCAGCAAATTGTTGGGGGCAATATGCTGACATTGTAAAACCCCCAAAGAGTGCTTTAAAGCATTACAAGGCAGTATATAAGTCTAAGTTCTATTGCTATTGCTACTGAAATCACAACCAATGTTTATGGGCATGAAATTAATGACACTGGAGCTTCTCCAGAGTTTAGCTTCCAACAATGAAGACCCAAAAACAAAAAAAAACAAAAAAACAAAAAATATGGTAAGTAGTGCAACATATAAAAACATATTAATATGTTTTTTGCATCTGTCTTTACCCAAAGGGAAAGCACAGTCCAATCTATCAAAAACAATACCATAAAAACAGATTAGAAACACGTTAAGATAGGCAAGAAAATGGTAAGTGAGCACCTGTCCACTCTAGATGAATTCAAATCACCAGGACCAGATGGATTACACCACAAGGTTTTGAAGGAACTGGCAGGTGTGATCTCAGAACCACTGAACAATATATTTCAAAGATCCTGGAGCACTGGGGAATTACCAGAGGACTGAAAAAGAGTTGATGTAGTTCCCATCTTCAAAAAAGGGGAAAAAATAGATCCAGGAAACCATAGACCTATCAGCCAGACCTCAATACCTGGGAAGATTCTGGAAAAGATAATGAAGCAATGAATAAATGAACACTAGTGGCAAACAAAGTCATTACCAAAAGTCAACATGGGTTTGTAAAAAACTGATCATGCCAGACAAATCTTATTGCATTCTTTGACCAGGTGACAAAGTTAGTGGACCAGTAGGATGCTGGGGATATAACTTACATGGACTTCAGTAAGGCATTTGATAAAGTAGACCACAACATATGACTTGATAAGATAGAAAAAAGTAAGATTCTACATTTAGGCAAGAAAAACCAAATGCACCGGTATAGGATAGTGGTATCTTGCTCACTAATAATAACTGTGAAAGGGATCTTGGAATCTTAATGGATAATCACATAAATATGAGCCAGCAGTGTGCTGCAGTTGCCGAAAAAGCCAACACAGTGCTTGGCTGCACTAACAGAGGGATAGAATTAAGATCATGTGAAGTGCTAATTCCACTTTATAATGCTTTGGTAAGGCCACACTTGGAATACTGCATCCAGTTTTGGTCACTATGATGTAAAAAAACTTTTTGAGACTATAATAAGAGTACAGAGAAGAGCAACAAAGATGATTAGGGACTGGAGGCTAAAACATATAAGGAATGGTTGCTGGAATTGGGTATGTCTAATTTAATAAAGAGAAGGACTAGAGGTGACATGATAGCAGTATTCCAATATCTCAGGGGCTGCCACTAAGAAGAGGGAGTCAAGCTATTATCCAAAGCACCTGAAGGCAGGACAAGAAGCAATGGATGGAAACTAACTATAATGTAGTGGGTCCAACGCAAGGAAGAGACGCCAGCCAGAGTACATGTTCAGCTCTTTATTGTGTGTGTGGGGGGGTGTACTGGAGAACAAGGGCTACCTGGCCTCCTTATATACCTAACCAGGCAGGCGGTCAGCCAGTGGGGTTGGCCCTAGGTTTCCCGCCGAAACTAGGTTTCCCGCCAAAACCGTCCAGGTCACGCCCCCTGGTGGCTGTTGCTATGCAGATGCCTGCACCTGGATACATAACACTAACCAAAGAGAGAAGCAACCTAGAACTAAGGAGAAACTTCCTGACAGTTAGAACAATTAATCAGTGGAACAACTTGTATGCTCCAACACTAGAAGTTTTTAAGAAGAAACTGGACAACCATTTGTCTGAAATGGTAAAGGGTTTCCTGGCTGAGGAAGGGGTTGGACTGGAATATCTCAAAGGTCCCTTCTAACTCTATTATTATTTATTGTTATTGTTGTTGTTTTGTTGTTATTGTTATTGTAATATTTACTTATGAAATATATATAGCTACCCATCTCAATATCTGACTCTGCTTTTGCTAAATGTACATACATAGGAAGAGAAAAGTGACTGCACAATAATTTTACCACAGAGACACTCTTTGTGTATCTATCTATTAGTATTTTTGTACAAAATAGATAAATATAAAAAGGTCTCTTAAAAACTAGGGGGAAAATTTCTCTCTCTCTCTCTCTCTCTCTCACACACACAGACAGAGACACAGACACAGACAGAAAGAGACCAGAGACAGAAACAGAGAAAATTTTCCCCTTAGTTTTGAAGAGGTCTTTTTCATCTGCTTTGTCTATTTTGTACAAAAATACTGATAGATAAGTAAGCTATAAGCATCACAAAAACAAGCATTTAATTCTAGGGTTTGCTGTTTTAATTGTGGCTTTTATGCCATTTTAGAAAACTGGTCTTCTAGAAAAGAAAAGAAAACCTTTTTTCATATATAAGCGTGTGTGTGTGTGTGTGTGTGTGTGTATCTCCCTTTAATTCTTTGTTAGCAATCCAAAAAAAATTATACACACACACACACACACATATATATATGTAAAAGTGATAAACATATTTTCCTATGAAAATTCAGTGCCAGCATCTAAAATTATCCTTTTTGCCAGGAAAAGAACCAAAGTCATAATACAACCAACCATATAATAACCATATTAGGTCATCTCCACTGAAATTTTCTCAAAAGAAATACAAGCACCTTTTTCATACCTTTTTCTTCTTTTTTAATCTTTGCATTCTATGTTTTTTTTTTTTTTATTGTTGTGAGCCACCCTGAGTCCTTAGGGAGAAGGGTGGCATATAAATTTAATAAATAAATAAATAAAAATAAATAAATAAATATAATTTTGTTGATAAGTTCTTCGGAACTATTAAAAAAACAATTTCATGTCTAGCTATATGCTAATATAATGTAAAGATGAGAGAGAACATAACCTCATCCTGAATTGATGGACTTCATGACGTCATTAAGCCAAACCCAAGTTAATTTAGAGGGAAGGTATGAAACATTGTTCCCTTTGAATTAACAAAATAGTTTAAGAATCTCTTGTTGAAAGAGAAGTCCCAGAATAATCCAGCGTAGGAGGTGATTGCGGTTATTAAAATGTATTCCGATTTTGATATGGTATAAACAAGTTGTAAGTGAAAGAGGTCTTATGGATACTTTTCATTGTAGGATCTCTTCTCTAGACTTGAGCTTCAGGACAAGCTAGATGATACTAGAATCCTGCTAGGAATTGTGGTCCTCATCAGGTCTTTCTTTTGAGATGTACAATGGGGAAACCCAAGTACTTTCTAAAAGCATCTTGTAGTATGTGAATAAAAGAATCTGTCACTACTTTTTGAATATTATGCTATCACACTGATCAAGGTTCTCAAAAGAAGGCTTTGCCCTAAGTGAGCAGTCCCTGAGCAGAGTGGATAAGAGTGGATCCTGCATTCAGACTATCTAAAATGTATTCCATCAGGAAAGCTAAGTGGGAAACATCTCATTTGAAATACCACCTCCTATGACAAAGCATGCAAGTACTGTTCTCAGGAGGGTGCAAATAGAGAGGTTTTGCTGGTTGTTAACTGATAAAATGGGATTGTCTTTCCCATGATCCCCTGTCAAAAGATAGTAGAAGAGGCAATTATCCTATTCCCTTTTTCTTCCTAATTGTTAAGGGAAAAAAAAACCCCAAATGTTTGTTTTTCCCCCTGCAGTTGTCATAATGAAAACAATTACAATACAATTCGACAACAATTAAAAAATATATAATATAATTGATTTATATAATTACTACCTTCAACAGAACATCTACTGGAATCCAAGGATAATAAATAGCTAAACTGGGGTGAGCAACCCTGAGCCCATTGATGGTTTGTGTGTTGTGGTCCACAGTGGTTCTCAGGGTTATATGAGCTGCTGAAATTAGCAGCAGATTGTCAAATACCAGCCATATAATTCCCAACTAATTTGCGGAGGGGGAAAAAATCAATAATTATCTTAATGCACTTTAAATAGTTCCCTTAAAAATAATTCGTACAAGGAAAAGAGGGAAAAAAATCTGAAAAAAATATATTTTAGCTTCAGAAAAATGATACATTTTAAAAATATACTTACCCATGTTTATTCCTGGAGCAACATCTGTTAGTAGAGTCATCCTAAGGAAAGACATATCACACATTTGCAAGAATCTTTTTCCTACAAATATATTTGATTTAAAAATATTTAAAGAATATGAAAGCTACTGTTTTGTGTATTGCTATACAGTTTGCTTCCAAACCCAGCACATATCCTCAACTTCTTTGGAAGACCTATTTTTCCTTAACTTAGGCTGCCATCTATAATAGCTTGAGATTTATAATACCAATCTGCTCCATCCCTTAAGGGTAGAAGCAGGATTATAATCTCAAAGGAAAGATTTTGATATTAAATTTGATCTTCTCCAAGTATCTGTGATTGAAACCCCAGGAAGACTCCCCAAATAGTCCACATCAACGGACAGAATCATCTATCCAAAACAACAATAATGGAAGGGAATAAATAATGTTAAGTACATGAATGAAATGAAAATAGCAGGAACATTTAAGAAACTGATCAAGATATTGATGGTGCTTTATTAAAATAGACGTTGATTGTAAATTAAATGTCATTCAGTATGATGGCAAAATGGGAAATTTTTTATCTTCATAACAGTAAGAACAATTTTAACTTCAGAAGTTGTGGGTGCTTCATCACTGAAGGTCTTTAAGAAGGGACTGGACAGCCACTTGTTTGAGATGGTATAGGGGTTGGACTAGAACAGGGGTCTTCAAACTTGGCCCTTTTATGACTTGTGGACCTCAACTCCCAGAATTTCTCAGACAGGCATACTGACTGAGGAATTCTGGGATTTGAAGTCCATAGGGCCAAGTTTGAAGACCCCTGGACTAGAAGGACTCCAAGGTCTTCCTCCCTTCCTGCTCTATTGTGATTGTTTGGAACGCATTTTCAGCTGTATCAACAGGACAGTTTAATCTACATTGGTTAATCCTTTCTTCAAGAACTAGATCCAGTTCAGGATATCATACCTTAGGTAATATATATATAAAAATGGAAAAGTTGGGAGAATAGCAATGAAGAAAATCAGAACAGTAGTATCCAAGTCCTATGAAGAGAACCTGAAGAAACTGAAAACAATCCCTAAAGGATAATATGGGTTCATTTTCCTAATACTTGAAAAGAAATCACCAGAAAGTCAATAAATGCCCATTTTCTGTCAGTTTAAAGGTAAAGGTAAAGTTTTCCCTGCACATGCGTGCTAGTCGTTTCCAACTCTAGGGGCCGGTGCTCATCTCCATTTCAAAGCTGAAGAGCCAGCGCTTGTCTGAGGACATCTCCATGGTCATGTGGCCGGCATGACTGGACGCCAAAAGCACACGGAATGCTGTTACCTTCCCACCGTAGTGGTCCCTATTTTTCTACTTGCACTTTTACGTGCTTTTGAACTGCTAGGTTGGCAGAAGCTGGGACGAGTAACAGGTGCTCACTCTGTTACGCGGCATTCGGGATTCAACCCGCCAAACTGCCGACCATCTGATCGACAAGCTCAGCGTCCAAACCCACTGAGCCACCGTGTCGCTATATCTGTCAGTTTAGAGATCAACAAAAGATTAGTAACAATCAAAGTATTGTGCAGTTCATTATTGTGACCAATAAACGAGACATTTATTAAATAAGAATGTGAGTTGGGAGAGGGAAAGAGGAAGAGGAACATGTCCCTTTCTATGATCCACTCAAGTTTGTTCTCAGTGTCCTACTATATAGATCATAGCAATTGATTTGTAAAACAAGGATCACTGAACTAGCTGTTAGAAGCAAAATATGCATGCATATACTTTTCCACCCAAGTACAATTCCATGTTGCAGCAACAACCAAACAGACCTCCCTTTTTATATGACCTCAAGTTCACTAAAAGTTAAAGGAAAAAGAAAGGAAAGGGGAAGAAGGATTAGTTACTTATTAATGCATTCTGTCTGGGGAAAGATTTGGAACTATGCTGTTCTCCTTCATTGTGATGACAGACATGAAATCTGCTTCAGGCACTTGGATGTAGCTGAGCTACCATCCATATGGATGGGATCAGAGATCATAACATTACTGAGAGTCAAGGGAAAAGGAGGAAAACAGTGACAACTTTTGAAAACATCTGCCTCTCCAACTTGGGGAAGCTGAGCCTTTCATAATCAGCCAAACTCTCCTTTTTTATCTACTTTAGACTTCTTAAAATTAATACAATTCTGTTTTTGATTGTTATCAAAAAAATCTACTAGCAGACCACTACATTGAGTCTGATGTCAAGAGAAGAACAATGAGGTTTTGCTTCTAGGTTCTGAAGGAGCAAAAGCAACAGAAACATTTTTTTTCCTAGTAAAAAAATGACAACCACCACCTCAACAACAAACCCTTTGAAATGAAAGTGAGAAAGAACCAGAGAAGCAAAAGAAATGGAATAAAATTTTATTTTTCTCTTTCAAAAAAAAAAAGATCCTATTACGCAAGGGGGCAACACAGGAAAATATAATGATTTATTTATTTATTTATTTTAATTCCATTTATATCCCGCCCTTCTCCGAAGATTCAGGGCGGCTTACAAGCTTAGCAATAGCCTTCATTCTATGTATATGCCTGCTTATTAGGGCTTTCATCCCCCCCACAAGCGGCATTATTACAAAGTCAGGTTATTGCCCCCAACAATCTGGGTCCTCATTTTACCTACCTCGGAAGGATGGAAGGCTGAGTCAACCTTGAGCCTGGTGGGATGCGAACTAGTGCTTTAAATTGATTTTATAAGGCAAAATGGATGCTGAGCCTCAAATTAACGACTCTAACAGAATGAAGAATTGCTTTGCTGTATTTCTCTGCTTCCAGGATCTGGATCTGAAGTGCCCTTGAGAAGCCCCAACCTTTTCTCTTTTCCTCTGGCTTGGCACTAACTCTTTGTTTTCTCCTATGCTATTCCAAAGCTTTATTTTTTTTTACCAACGAACTACTCAGTTTTTCATTATTATTATTATTATCATCAAGAGTATAAGATTTAATTGTGACTGCTTCTGCTTTATAGCATTCATTAACATGCTTAAATATGAGTTCTTTAGGAACCATTAGTCGGCATTGTACTACATATTGTTTATGTAATGTTTTAAATTGAGTTTAAAAATTCAGTTAAAAAAATCAGCATCAACTGATTTTTCTGTTGCTAACATGAAATGTGTGCTACAAAAGCAAGCATATTCATAAGTACACAAATCAAAGCACTTGTTTTGATGAATAAACTTAGTGCACTGTGTAATGTATTGGGTTTTGTCTTACTAAAGAGTATCACGTGGGGTTAATTGCTGGAAGGTTGTGTAAGCAGGGAAGCTGGCTAACGGCTCCCAGCTCCTCAGACAACCCATCTCCAGTGCTGTCATTGGCTGCTTCTAGGGCAGCAATAGGTTGCTTTAAACCTATTGGCCTCCACCTAGAGGCCATGGTATAAATAGCTGCATTTGCAGCTCTGTTTCTCAGTTCAGTTCCTGTAAGCAATAAAATAATGATTCTTGCTGAACTCACTTGCCTCGTCTCTTTGATCAAGCACAGAACCCAGTATACAACACTGGCGACAAGGATGGGATCCTGCTTCTCCAACAGAGCTGAGAGTCACTAGGGGAGAGGCCAGAACACACCTTGCAGGGAAAGCAATTCCCCCCCTACGGTTGGCCTAGCACAGCCACGCTAGTAACCATGCACCCAGAGGACCAGTCCCTGGGCATATGGAGGAGCAGGATAAGAAGACGATGAGCCCCAGCTGCAAAGACCAGCAGAAATGGCAAAGGTCAGAAAGCTGGAAGAATTTGATATAGTTCACCCAGAAAGATGGTCTTCATATCTATCTATACTAGTGTTCATGAAAGCACTAGCCACACGGGGTGGCTAGAAAAAAGCCCTGGACCTGAGTTCCAGAGCTACTTCACAAGGACACATGAGCTTTCAGCTCATAAGAGTTGTATTCTATGAGGGAACAAGGTCATTATTCCCACCTCATTAAGAGACAGGGTATTGCAATCGCTTCATGAAGGCCATCCGGGTATTTATGGTGACCAGGATTAGATAAAGCAATTGAAGTTCAAGTACACGGGTGTTACACGTGACAGCAGTTTAGGCCTGAAATGCCGCATGCTTCTGTCCATAGATGGAGGAGACACACACACCCTGGTTGAGGATTCATATAGACTTCACTGGGCCCTTTCAAGGACAGCTATTTCTTATAGTGGTCGACAGCCACTCTAAATGGCTGGAAGTTATACCAGTCACAAATATGACTACTGCTAGGACCATCCAGGTGTTTGCAATGCACGGGCTACCGGACGTCATAGTGTCCAATAATGGGGCCCAATTCACTGAGGCAGAATTTCAGGCTTTCCTGAGGGCAAATCTCATTAGGCATGCGACTTCAGCTCCATTTCATCCATCTAGTAATGGACAAACCGAATGAATGGTGTGCACCACAAAAGAATCACTGAAGCGCATAGTGACTGTGGACTGGCATCACAGACTGGCTGACTTTTTGCTCTGCCAATGGGCAAAAGCCCAGCAGAGCTGCGCTGGGGGAGGGGACTAATCACAAAACTGGACAGGTTGCACCCAGACTGGGTGGCAGCAGAGGCCTCTGGCCAAGATCCCCGAGGGAGTTACAAGTGAGTGATGGCGTGTGGGCCCGGAAGTATGGGCATGGGAACTTGTGGGTGCCAGGGAAAATCACCAAAATGTTGGGCCCTCTCTCATACAAAGTGGGCCTAGAGGGCAGGTGAGTTGTTCATTGCCATATCAATCAGCTTAGGAAGAGTTTTCCAAAACAGCCACAAAGCGAGGACTTCATCCCAGGTCCCATCCTCAGACCTCAAACTTGCAACCAAGCCGAACAATCCACATGCTCTGAGGTCCCAAGCAGTCAGAGCAATGGGGAGGTGGTCGTAGAGGGGCAAAGCCCGGGAGTGCAACATGTGGCCCATGACGGAAAAAGTCAACAAGAACACTACAGCCACTGTGCTAACTCTACGGAAGGATTAGACTCTGGGGTGGGCTGACCTGGAATGGCCAGCCAGAGAATTCCGAGTCAGCCAGACTCACTTGAACTCATGGACCCTGGTCTACCCAGCCTGGCGGGCAAGCTGGTGGACCGGGGACTGCCCGGCTCTCCCAGGCATTCCACGAGGGTTTGCAAGCCTCCTGTCTATTTACAGGATTTTGTTCCAAAATAACTGAGCTATAATGCTGTATGTCTCATTGAATCGCTTCTAGCCAGGAGATCCTCTGTATTAGCAAAGTACGGAAAGACGTGTACTTTTTTTGCATACTAATTTTGTACCTCTGTAAACCTTGTAATTGCTGTAAACATTCCTTTTGTTATTATGTTTATGCATTCTAGGGGGGAGGGGTGTGATGTATTGAGTTTTGTCTTACTAAAGAGTATCACGTGGGGTTAATTGCTGGAAGGTTTTGTAAGCAGGGAAGCTTACAACACACTACTTCCATTATATCTAGTTAAAGGGCCAATTTATTTTTAACATTGTATAATATAAGTACATTTCTTTGAGTGTATTCAAATCTCACAATTTGGCTGAAAATTTGATTTTTTTAAAAAATGTGAATATATCTGAATGTTATGATACAATTTTTCAGTAAAAACTAAACTAAAATGTATCTATTTTGCAGAGCTTGTCACAGATATTTAGATACTAATGAAATATATAAAACTATGTTATATTATATATATATAAAACTATGATATATATATATATATATATATATATATATATATATATATATATATATATATATATATATATATATATACATGCATACATGCATACATGCATACATGCATACATACTTCTCTCCAACTTGTGTCAAGGCAATCTTTCTTTCTTTCTTTCTTTCTTTCTTTCTTTCTTTCTTTCTTTCTTTCTTTCTTTCTTTCTTTCTTTCTTTCTTTCTTTCTTTCTTTCCAAAGTAGTAGAGACTATATTTTACTGCAATCACTATTCCACAACTATTAATAGTAAATAATACTTTGCCACCATTTCAGAAACAGAAGAGTAAAGCTACAATATAATGACATTCATTGTTGCCAAGTAGTATCATTTAGAATAAGTCATAATATCCTTGAGACTGATACTCCTGAAGCCAATAATGCTCACTCTTTTTCCATTTCACACCATTCCTTGACAAATGGTGCCAAATCTTGTTTTTAAGGGAGCAATCCACAGATTGAAAAACATCAATTCTTAAAATTATAGAGTTGATCTTCCAGTCAACTACCTGACAAAAGATGGAATACTTCTTTCCTTCTTATTTGCATTTCAAAGGAGAACATTACGTAACATCCTTTTCATCTTCTTGATTGCCTGTAATAGCCAATGAAAACAGAAGTTTGTAAGAAAAAGCAAAATCCTCTACCCTCATCTGGTTCAAGCCCTATTGAAATCCTGCCTAGTATTCAGTTCTCATGCCTAGCTGTTTTCCTTTGCTTTCAAGGATTTTCTTAGCACATTCTGCTGAATATCTCTTTTAGTTTTTAGTGGTTACAGGAGCGTTAAACTAGTCAGATAGCAAGCAAGCTGGAGCTATTAACAATTTCAGGAGACTTCCTTTAAGGGAAGAGATATCATTCCTGCATTTTCTGGCCAGCTTCCAAACTGCTTCATTATGTTCCTCTTTAACACTCCCCCTGCAGCTTCAATTAACAAAGATATTAATTATTTCCTTTCAGAGTACAACCAGCCCAGAGCAATTAATAATAATTCTAATATTTACATCTTTTACAGTATTTGACAGGAAAAAGCATGCAGAGTTTTTGTGCGTGCTATTATGTCAAAGACACTTGCATGTGTTATCAGAATTGTTGGTTCTTGAACTTTAACAATTACAATAAAAATGCCACTGAAGATTAATTGAAACTGATTTATTGAAGATTCCAGCATTGTCTAGGCTTGGGAATCAAATATTAATCATGTATTTCTCTATTTTCAAGTGAGAATTTTAGGATAGATAAATGGAATTTCTTCTGCATACATTGTATATTTGATTGTGAAATGGATCTCCACAAATATAGAAATAGCTTATAATATTATGTTTTGTGTGTGTGTGTGCGCACGCGCCCGCACATACATGTGTGTGCATATGTGTGTATGTATGTATGTATGTATGTATGTATATGTGTATGCGTATATACAAACATATATACACACATACACATAGAGGAGATCAACCCTGACTGCTCTTTAGAAGGCCAGATCCTGAAGCTAAAACTCAAATACTTTGGCCACCTAATGAGAAAGAAGGACTCACTGGAGAAGAGCCTAATGCTGGGAAAGATCGAGGGCAATAGAAGAAGGGGATGACAGAGAATGAGGTGGCTGGATGGAGTCACAGAAACAGTAGGCATGAGCTTAAATGGACTCCAGAAGATGGTAGAGGACAGGAAGGCCTGGAGGAACGTTGTCCATAGGATCCCAATGGGTTGGACATGACTTTGCAGCTAACAACAACAAATGTGTATATGTATATGTCATATACATATATGTGTGTATGTATATATGTGTGTGTGTCTGTGTGTCTGTGTGTGTATCAATATATACGGTATGTATATCTGTCCATATGTGTGTATTCACACACACACACACACACACACACACACACACACACACACACACAC